>VZRE01015192.1:48703-93991 GCA_013396775.1 Cephalopterus ornatus | reverse complement strand
AAAGAAAAAATGAAAACAGAAGTGGGAGAGGGATGACAAGGCTAAACTCCATCCACAAAACGAAAACTACGTGTTCATACAGACCAGATGCAGTTCTGAACTCTTTAAAAAAAACAAACAATAGAAAAATCCGCCACAAAACCTTTTAAAATAACAGGATTCCCTAAAGGCTATCTAACAAGACAACTGTATACAAGGATTGTTGCAAAAAAGTCTTCATATATATGAAAATGAGTCAAATTGATGAAATGCATATTGGGTCTAGTTTGGAATAAGCACCAGAGGACAAAGTAATCAAAGTAAGTTAGTAGTGAAGAAAGGAAACACACAGACAGAACAGTGGGTAAGAAAAGATAAGAACAATAGCCTTGTATCTGTTGCAAAGGAGAAAAGGGAGCCAGAAAAGAGAAAAAGGTAGGATGCCACAGAAAAACAAGCTAGAAAGATCTTAAAGGCAGATTTTGCATGAACTTCAGTGAATTAAAATTATTAACAGAAAGGCCAAAAATACCAAACCAAAAAGGAACAGGCCAAGCTTGCAAGGCCCTTACATTCAGCTTGAATGCATTTCTTTGGACAATTTTTTTTTTCTTTTTTAAGACTGCATCCAATCAATTCCAAAATTTCAGTGACGTCAATGAGAAAATTGGAGAACTCAAGGGGGAAACGGGGGCACATGGAAGCCCTGGCATCTTCTGGCTGGCAGAGGCAGAGTTTCAACCGCTTCTAGTTCTTTACAGATCAGAGAACCGGTTGATGGCAGAACTGAGCATATTCCAGCAAAACAATACCCCTCATCTTATCTCTGCCCATGTCCCAACTGAGTTTAAAATGTTGGCACCCTGAAAGAGAAAGAAAAAAAAAGAAAGAATAAGAATGTTGGAGGGAAACGAGGAAGCAAGGAGAGGACGTAGACTTGAGGAGCAGGCATTACAGAATGCTCCAGACACAAAAAACAGAACAACAGGAACAACGTCCACAGACTGCGGGCACTGCAGTGACTCCCTTAAATGAGGAGAATGGGAGAGCTGAATTGCAGGAGGTTTGTTGGGAAGAACAGAGGGATACAAAACTTTTTAGGAACATTCAGTGCTGTCAGCCCAAGACTTTTTACTCCCTAATTAAGAAGGTTTAAGTTTCATCCTATGGGATCTTTGGTGGTTCTCTGTTTTTAGTATGCTAAATATTGCTTGGACATTTCAACAGCGGCCTATTTACCTTGATGCATTTGCATACTCTCTTTATCCATAATTTTTTTCATTATAAGCATATAATGCTACAAACCTTTGTTCAAAATTTTGTTGTGTTTGGCTAAAAAGAATTAAAGGAGGAGGACTGAAGTATTTGTTTAGCTTTTCATGCACAATTCACAGTGATCTGAAGAAACTTTTCTTGTTATAAAAGCCTCATCAATAATATTATAAACTGCCTAACTGCTTAAACTCTTTCAGATTCTCTCCTAGGATATCTTATAATTCCTAGCTTAAAAATAACTTCACCCTGACATGTCAGGCACATCAGGTATTGTGGAGGTAAGGCAAACACACCATTTCTTATACCTGATAATGTCCTCAAGTACTTGTCTTTGACCTAAACCACTTATTGCTTTTATTGGAATTCCTTTCACTATGCTTAACTACAAGGCAGCAGAACTCAGGACTTACATACTGTTGCAACAGTATTGCAAACACGTGCAAAAGTACTCTCAAATTCTGCTTTTCAATTTTTCCTGCCAGTCCAAGTACAAAATTTGTTGGTTTAAAGAAGTCATGTTAAGCAGCTTTTATAACAACAAACCCCCTCAAACAAACCAAAACACAAGCAAGCAAAAAACCAAAACCAAAATCACAAAACACGAAACCAAAAAGCCCTAGTTACTACCTCAGACTAGGAAAGCTAGAAGCTGAGTAAGAGAAACCAGAGCTCACAAAATTTCAAAGAACCACCGAGATGACAGGATTTTGTTTGTGAATCTTAGCTCTGGGTTAACTAACAAAAATAGGTAGCTTTCTAGTGTAACAAATTAGTGTAACAATACTGCACACATGGAACCCAACCCTCAAATAAAAACATGGAAGTGTTTTTTAAAAAGTCTCTTTTGAAAGCTGACCTAAAGCACTTCCTCAAAAGCTAAACCCTTCTTCTACAAATCTGCCAAAGTATGAGATGTACAGTATCTTTTCTTCACAATTATAAGGCTCTTTTTATTAAAAAAAAAAAAAAAAATCCACTGTATTCCATGTTATGAAGACTGCTGAGTCTCCCTAAAGACAAGCATTAGCTTTTAAATTTATCAAGAATTACATTCAGAAGGTGATTACCGATGCATTCACCCTGTCAAGTCCACTGACCTTGCTCAACAAGCAGTTCTCATGTTTTAAGAACTAAACTGTACTTGTAGTATAAAGTCCTACAGAGCACTAATATAAAACTTGCAGTGTACAGTCTTGAGAACATAGTCTGGTTCAGTTTCCTCTTCAGCTAAATAATTAGAAAGAAAGGGTTCAGGAAAGCTTGAAACCTCACAAGCCCTGAGCAAAATTTTGCCTTCTTGTAAACCAAAGGCAATTCTCTCGAAGAACTGCACTGTCCAGAGCTTCTTAGCCTAATGATAGTCTAATATTCTTCTTAGTAAGAATGGAGAGTCATGATAAAGTCTTGAAAATATGAATGTCAAACTGGCACAGTCATACTTCTATTGCCAACAGTACAAACACTGTATTTGGATGTATGTGTGTGAGTACATACACATTTGTGAGTACACACATATATGTATTTCATAAATAAAAATACATATAAATAGCAAGACAAACAATTATGATATAAAGAATGTTGACTCATAACCACAGATGTCCTCACCATAGTCCAGAGGCTATTAGCTTCTGGGAACACATGACCCATCATTTTTCCAATCAAGTGTTGATTACAGATGATCAGTATGAATACTCAGATAATTCTCCCATTAACTAGAGTACTCAAAGGCTGAGTATCTTTGATAACAAAAAAAAATTCAATCAGTATGGATGCTTTGAATCGCTGGGAAATGCAAAGCAAACATGTTTAAGGAACGTAGTTAAGTAAGTCTACCAGCATTTGTTAACTCTAGGCATTCAGGTGTCCCTACTGGGCTTTGGATGGGCATATTGATTTATCTGCGGAAGTAGCCAACGTGGTATTATAGAGCAGAAGTTGATACAAAACATGGGCATGTACCCTGATAGCGGCAGCATTAAAAACAGACAGCAGCACATAGATGTTGAGAACATCAGTCCACGGCCTTAGAACTAACTGCAGCACCTGGGAAAAATGCTTTGTTACTTTCAAGGCCAAGAGAAATCCATTAATTAGCTACACGGACTCCAGAGCTACAGCAGAACAAATGAAGCCCATCTGGCAGCCAAATCCCCGGGAAGCACTGGACAGAAGCACACCAGTGCATCACACCCACTCAGGTCTAACATGGTGGATGTTAAGCTACAACCATCTAGGGCTGCCTGACTGAGCCTGAGTCAGACAGAGAATTTGGGTGTGCCCACATCACACCTGCTGCTGCAGAAGACACCTAAGGCCACCAGTGCTGGCTCTGCAGGCCAAGGGAACAGAGTGGAAAGCACTGGGGCCAACCTGCATGCAGGCAAGGGCCCACTAAATTACCTCAAAGTCTGACGAAGACTAGATAGCAAAGTTGCTTCTGGACTTGCCTTACATCTCAAATAAAAACCAAAATAAAATTTAAAAAATGCTGCATTTTGTAGCATTGCCTTAAATTGTCCCTGTTGGACTCAAGTTGGCTTTGCATCCCTCCTTTTGCCACAGTTAGTTTTGGCTCTTGAGATGGCCATAAGGCATGAGCATACTGACTGGTGAGACCATAGTCTCCATGCACACACTGATTATTGTTTTATAGGCTGGTTTACTTTGGGCCACCCTTGATTAGACACGGAAAAAGAGAGGCCAATTTAACACTTTGCTTGCTGTGCAAAATAAAGGAATTGGCTGTATTTGTCTCATTTATAAAGAAAAACAGTAAGAAAAACATCTGTTTTCAAAGGAGGCACCCACATAGAATGCTTAAAATAAGCACTGCTGCTTACTCGTACAGTCATTAACGGAACACTGACCTGTAACATGCATCTGGATACAACACCTTCAGGTACCTCAGGAAACTTCTGTCGCAGGTCATGTAAAACCTGAATATCAATTTGCTGGCTTCCTTGGGCCATTCGTATATTGCCTGGTCAGGATTGTTTTTCAACAGGCAGTTTTAGGCCTTAGTAAAGGGAGTACTCATCTCTTCTGTCCCAGCATTTTCTGGAAGAGAAAGAAAAGCCTTGAGACATGGAGAGCACCTTTGATGTAACAAAAAACCACTCCACAAAAAAATGAAGCATTAGTTTATCAATACCTGTACTGCAATACTTCCCTAATTAAAATTCATATCTGACAAGATCACAGCAAGTCCACAAAAACAGAGAATTCTATTAAAAAGAAGAAAACTGGTTTACCTTAATTCAGTAGCACATGCCATTTTTCCACCCCTTGTCTACTGAACAGTCCATAAGACTTCCTGCTAAATAGTTAGTCCCCCCTCAATCCTCCCAAGACCTCTAATTTTTCTTTCCAGTTTCTCTAACCTACATTAAAGCAACCCATATCACAATACACTCTATCAGAACAGTCAATTCTATAATCTCCATCTCAAGTTCCCTGTACAGTACTAAGAAGTTTGTACTTAGTCTTCATGTAAATTTTATCAGATGGGCAAAAAAGCACCTTCACAGCTGTTACAGCAAAAACTCCATGGAAAGAGATTAATGCATGTAGAGTTTTCACAAAAACCACACAGAATAAATTGAAAAACAGTATTTAAAACCACGAGAACCTTCCACATCATCACTCCAGTGCTTCTTTTCAATAAAATATTTTGTATTCTAGCTCATTTTTCAGTGTCTGTAGTCTTGATAAAACACACAGTGACCACCACAATTTCCAGTTATTACTCCGAAACTGCCAACTATTGTAACAATTAACTTTAAAATTCAAAGAAGTGCTACAGAGAAAGTTTTCTGCATCTTCATGAGACATAAAATTACTTATGGGGCATCATCCAACACTTGTGAAGTCCAATTATGGTAGCACACAAAACTTGGGAGACTGCTTATTTTAATTTTACTACTGTACTTTCAAGTTTCAGTGGCTTAGCATCAAGATGGATGCAGGCAGTTAGTGCAGAAAGAGCTAGAATTAACATCCACTCTATAACTTTACTGAAGTTACTATGAAATTTTTGTACACGTGCATCAAATGTGGCAACGTGGTGGAATATGATTACATTTACTGTATTATGGGTAAAAATAAACCCAAAAGGTTCTGATTCCACTATCTTCATTCACAGAGAAATATACTCCAACATATTCACAAAAACATAAAAGGGTTTCTTGTCTGTTGCAATTACAATAGGCAACTAATATGGCTGCACTGACTACACAGCATGAAAAATGCCCTTGTATCATATGAATATGAAGGTCTCTCTCCAATCATCACTTAAAAAAACCCCAACCTACTGCAGAGCATCAAAAGATTATTAATCTTAAGGAAGTCTGAAGTAGAAGGTAATGAGACCTCATGAGGCCTCTCTAGTAAAGACAGATTAAAAGGTTTTTTCCCCCAAATATTGATGTTGCAAAGAAACTACAAAATGGACTCAGTATCCATCTCTAGCGGAAAGCTTAAAGGAACTGCAAGTTACACTGACAGATGATGTACGCCAAAGGAACAAACATGTAGTGCTGTCGTCAGCCACAGAACTCAGGATCCAGCAGCATGACATCCAGAATGTTGTTAGAAAGTGGCAAATAAAGGCACAAATGTGAGAGTGAACAGCCAAGACTGCCAGTAAATAGACTGTAGAAGAAAAAGGTACCAACAGGAGATAAGGGAAACTGCTGGCAGCAACATTTTGGCTTCATTCAGAGACTAGGGCATAAAAATAAAGGCAATACAGCACTATAGAAGTAAAGAGAAAAATCTATTCAGATTAATTAATTACCAGAAGGAAAATCCAGCAGTGGGGACTCAGAGAGAGTATTCTTCCTAAAACCATTATTATCAGAGTTTAATTACAAAGAAAAACTTTCAAATACTGGAGTACAGTACAATATAAAGTTATTCTTCTAGTAATGACCATTTACTGATCCTTTTACATCCTGCTTCTAGCTATTTCAAAAAAACCCCTTCAGTGTGACTTTATAATATTGAAAAGAGACACACACAGAGATCCTCGTGCTCATTTATGCCAGAAATACTAAGAAACCGGAAGAATTAATTAGCTGTGTTCTTTTAAAGACTACTGGCATGATCCCCAGACAACTTAAAAGGCCTGGAAATCGTAACATGATGGAGCTACTGTTGAAGCTTTATTCTGTGAAAACTATTGAAACCAAAGTAAACAATGTGTCATCTCCCAAAGGCTACTCAGATCCATTAGTATGAGACACAAAATAAACTGCCTCTCTTGTTTATTAAAAAATTCAAAGATGACAACGTGAAATATGATTCAGATGGCAAATACTAGGCCATTATAATGCTGGACGAATAGCTACCTAATAAATAAGTAAATTTTAAAGTCTCCTTTCCTTTGACAGAGCACATGTTCAACATAGAGACAATTCTTCAGTACAAACCTTAACACCACATTGACTTTTCACAAAACACTTATAAAGCAAATATTCTTCAGAGTAAATTCAGCCAAACAAGATCTTACGAAATAATTATACCTGACAAAATCTTAACAAAGAAGCTGACAGACTAGAATGTTATCTGCACTTCTTGTTCCTTACTAATCTTCTCTTACTGCAACTTCACATACAGTCCATGCCGTAAGAAATATCACAGGTAGTTGTGCCAGTATTAACATAATTGTTGTAGAGAATAATTCCAGTTGAAGTTATGATGCACTCATAATGACTGAAGGATCCTTTATGGTCAGCTACCACTCTGGAAACAGCCTTTGTGAGTTCAAGAGAACAGCTTTTGGAAATATGCAGAACTGCCACAGTAACCACTACACCCCCACCTTCCCCAAACTCAAATCAGTGCAACCTTTTTAAGTCCCTTTCTACTTCAGCTACATCTAGCAAATTGCTTGTGCTTTTCTGTGGTTTTAATCTCATCTGTGTTTTACTCACATGGCTAAAATGCTGTAAAAGTAATCTATCTAAAAGCTTATTTTAGAAACCTGGCTTTAAACATTTCTTAAGAGAGTGAATGTAGAGAGAAGAGGGCATTTCCTTGTAACATTAATGGTGCAGATTACAGACGTTGTGCATAAAACGACTGCTGTAATGACAGCAAATCAGATGCAACAAGTTGCAACACAAGCCTGGTAGAGGCTGCTAAACTGCCTGTTGAGATTAGCGGCCCAGGGATTTCTCATATTTCTTCTGATGAATCCAAGAGAAAGACAAAGACAGCAGAAACAGACAAGCAATTATGAAGATGACTGAAAAAAACCTCCAAATCCTAACAAAAAACCCCAAACCACCCAACCCCTCTACACTTATCTCAGGTTCCTTCAGCAGGACTAAGCAGTTGCCCAATTCTCCCAAACTATGCATCTATCCATTGAATAACTCAAAGAAAAATTATCTTCTCCCTTCCTTGCTCCATGCTTTCCTGAGCAGTACTTCACCCCACATATTTAGCAATGTTTTTCCTGTCATCTTATCCAAGCGCCTGTACAAACACTAAGCCAACAAAAGTAAAAAAACTTCTATGGACTGTTTTTTCAGTCAGACCTCAATTCTGACATTTCACTCCAATAATTCAACTGAAGGCCAACCTCAAGTTACTTTCCACTGAGGAGTTTACACCAAGTGGCTTGAACAATAAAGTATGACTGATATTAATATGGAATATTAATTAGGAGTCTATTTTTATACCCCTACTGCTTGGAAAACAAAGAAAAAAATCAGACAATAAATGCCATATTCTTCTCTTGCAACTTACCTCTCCAACCTCTTGTTTACCAATTTCCATACCTACCAGTCTTACCTTCCCTTCCTCACTTATAACTGCATGTTCTTGTTACGCATGAGACTAGAAACTCTCACTATATGTGCCTAGCAAATGGAGGGTAGAAAAATAAAAATCAAGAGATATCACTGCATGTAAGGCCAACTTTCCTTAAAGAAACGGGTTGCTAGCTCCATGGAGGACTGTACAGTTTTATGTCACTGACAACTTGCAAGCAGGAAAAAAGAAAAACCCAAGAATAACAAAACCAAAACTGTATGATTCTCTGAGAAACTACAATACAATACAAAAAAAATTTAGAAATTACACAACAAGAAACAGTGAAATTGTCTTCTCTCCTAACAGACTTTTTCTGAAAGTTTACATGGAGTCAAATATCAGACAGCCTGAACACACACTTGTTTTCTTAAAATTTAGAGTAATTTTGTAAGGGAAAAGAATACAGAAACAAGAACATTCTCCCACAGAGTCACATATTCTTTCTGCAAAAGAGATTAAGAAGTGAAATGACAGAATATAAAAGCCTACACTAACATCACTAATGCTTTAAATGCATATTTTAAAAGAAAGTGTGAGAACTGGATGCTGGAAACTGGTTTATTAAATATTCCTAGCAGAATTTAATTGTTCTAATATATTGCTCAGCTTTTCCATGGCTAATTTGAACCATTTCAACAGTTCTTCACCAGTTTCTCTGCTTAAAGAAGAATATTATAAAACCCACAAGTTATACTTCACTCACTACCATCCATTTCCTAAATAAATAAAAAATTAATAAATTTAGCCCATCAGAGATAGTTACTGATCTCATCCTCAACCTACTACACAGTGACACTTTCATTTACCTGTTTGCCAGATCTCTACTCTGCACTGTTCTGAATCCAAACAAGATCATGGAGGAACAAGGAGGATATAAACCTGATTTCATTGTGTGATCCTAACACTGAAAAAAATCAGAATTGCAAATACACACGACTCAGAGTTCTCACCAAACACATCACTGAATTGTATTAAACCAGAAGACTACCATTGTATAATTAATGATGAGCAAGGTCAGAGGAAAATGGTAAACTCTGCAACAGTTCAAAGAAATAATCTGTTCCTATGGAAAATTTATTTTAAGTGACCATACCTGGAAGCAATTCCTACCTTGAAGCACAACTTGGTATTTTTTCTTCCTCGAAATTCATTACAAAGAGTAATGTCCAGAAATAAACTTTGATTTAACACATTTCATAATGTCTTTTAAACTCCTGGCCTGAATAACAATGTACTATAACAGGTCCCATAGCAAAAGTGTGCACATATAAAACATTTAAAGAGATTTAATCTGTCAGGTATTTCCTTGGAAACTATGAGCAGTTATACAATTTCTTTTTCAAGGAAAATTAATTAGTTTAGGTAGTACTTTTTTTCACGTTGAGCAAATAAAATCCCAGCGTTTTGTTCTGTTTGACTGTGAATTATTTTAATTCTTGCTAGGTCAGTCATGCTAATGTACACATTAAAGGCTTCTATTGATGGGTTTTACATAAATTTGGGTTGGATTTCTTTTTCTTCCCTTACAGTACCTATTAAAAACAAGGCCACCTTCTTTTACTACATGTCGTTCTGTGGGTTCTACCAGAGCATAGCTGACCTTCCCACAACTCAGCAATATGTTGGCAAAACTCCTGTATGAGCACCTTCAAAATCAGGTTTCTAAGATCACTATAGAGAATTCCTCAGGAATATGGTTTCATTAGAGAAAAATCTATCAGAAGAGTTATTGAGCTGGCTTCAAACTATTGCTAGAGTTGACAGTTTGAAATTTGACCTGTATTCCTCACACAGTATGTTAACAACAGAAATCTGGATCTGAAAGATTTCGAATTCGTAAAAAGGGTTTTAATTCATTTTTAATGGAGATGAAGTAGAGGTGAGGGAAGAAAAACACCTCTAAGACAGTTGAGAAGGCGTTTTCAACTCTTTCTATTCTTCTCCAGGGCACACCCAACCGTTTAATAGCAATACTTCTGTGCACACAGTTCCCACAAAACAGCTAAAAGCTCTACATCACAAGACAGCCTTCTGGTGGAGAAGAGAACATACTAGTCCCCCTGTCCAAATCTACCAAACCAAATCAATCTAATCAATTTAATGAAATTAAAAGGTCACAAGGAGAAAGTCCTAGGCATGCTATTTTTCTTCAGTTTTATTCCCTGATAAATACAGTAAAAGTACAATTAATTGCTATCAAATAATGACATAAGTCTCAAAATTGGGGCTCTACCTATTAAATTGCACTGGAAATATATGTGAAGATAAAAATCAAGACTACTGAATGCCAAGTGTATCTTAAATAGAATACTTGATGAAACTCAGAAATCTGAAGTCTCAGAATATTATAAATCTATCTAAATGAAGGATTTTCTTCACCTCAGAAGCAACCATACATTTTTTATGTACCTTTCAGCACCTGTTTCATGGCAACTCTAGGATGTTGTATGGAAACGAAGTACACAAATAAAAAATTGCATTACATAACCCAGTCAGGATATTTTTATTGAATATATTAATGAACTCCACAGTAACTCTAAATTCTGACTGTGTTAAGATTCCAGTCTTAATATTCATGTTAATTTTACCCAGATAATCAAATTTATCTACCTTTACGTAGTTTTATTCCCTTTTTTCCTAAGCATCTGCATTTTTGCTTGCATTTGTCAGCTTCACAATGAATGAAAAGTCCATATTAATTCTTGGGAAGGTCAAGCAGCAAGTATTAACCTTCACATCCCCAACAGTGATGGCATTGGGTTTCTTCCACAGATTAAAAATGAGAATGTTGTTAAGTATATTCCACCTTTTTTTTTTTCTCCCTCCTGCACCCTCAAACTTCTACTTTGGCTGCAGCATAAAGCTTCCATAAAGATAAACCTCTAGGAACTCCCTGGAGTCTACTGTCAAATGCAGGTTTTTTGAAGAAGTTTTATTTTGAAAAGTATGCATTATTTCCAGGGCAATTGTTCTGAGAGCTGGAGGATGAGAAAAAAAGAAAAAAAATTCCAATCAGAGAAAGAGGCAAGAAAACCTATGACCAGCCTTTATTAAAAAAATCTTGGGGAAAAAAAAATTAAAACAATGACAATGACATAGTCTACACAGAAGCACGATTAAACTTTTTTTCTTCAACTCACTTGACTTATCTCCTTTCAAATTTGTTTTTGATTGATGACTGACAAAGATACATAGCCTTCCTAAAATGGAGCAGTGATTTTAAAACAACCAGTTTAAATCTAACTACATGTTATAATCTCTCACAGATTCTCTGATCACAATGTGCACTAATGTAAGAACATAAATATCCTACTGAGCCAGAGAAAGGGTCATTTTAGCTCAGTGTTGTTTGCAACAGGGGCAACAAACAGCAATATTCAGGAAGAACATGTAAGCCTGAGCCTCTCTGTCGCACATCCTTCTCGTTCTCTCTGCATATACAACTGCGTAATTGAGGAAACTAGAGAGTAGTCCCCTGTCTATTCCCTTTACAGACCTGTTGATGACATATTCATCAAACTCCTTTTCTTAACCTGCTGAAATTATGTGCTCCTCCAATACCCTGCAGCAAAGAATTCCAGAATTTTATTACTCTGTGCAAATAATAACCATCATCATCCCAAAATCTTCCTCAGACTTTTCTGAACTCCTTGTCCTGTAAGTGCTGAGTGCTACACAGTTCTAAGGTTGCAAGACTTGGTGAGTAACAGTTCTGCACTCACTACCTGCATGAATTTGCAGGTTTTACTCACAAATCCTCCTACAACCTCCTACAATCCTCTCCAAACTGATAAGTCTCTCTTCTAAATGCCTCATTGAAAAGCTGTTGTCTTGACTAAAAAAAATTAAAATAAAATCTTCACACTACCTTCTCTAACACCAATATATGCTCCCTGAAATACAGGGACTGTAGTCTTCAGTACTCAAGAGAAGGGCTCAACAGGGCTTTACATAGGAAGAAGACAACACTATTGATATCCAATACCTCTGCTGGCTCTTCCATCTGCTACTGAACATTGCACCAAGTTTTATGTAACATTCACAAATTCAGGATCTCTCTTCTGCATTGTAATACGTTATCAATACAGCACCTGTAAGCATGACCAGGCCTATTACACAAGACTGCACACTGGAACTTTAATAACTTATTCCTATCCCTCTCTCCCACATATGCTTTTCCTTCTCCATACCTAGTTCCCTAAACATCATTAGTTGTGAAAGTTTCAAACACTTTCCAGTGTTTTACTACTTCCTATTTCAATGAGTAGGAGATAGCTTGGTAAAAGCTGCAACAGAAAGAAGAGTCAGAGTCACAGCCAACAAAGACCATCATAGTTTGGAGTCAAAAAAGTGTTAAGATTGTGATACAAAGCCTGTTGTACATTCTGGTTGTGAACACAGTAACAAGTACAGTAACAAGCACCTGAAAGCGTTACTTTGTTTGTTGCTATCCCCTTGCTTTCATGACTTAATCACGACACACAGATCAATTCTAAAAGCTGGCTCTGAGTCCAGAGCAGTTTGTAAAGTTTCAGTTTTTGTATCTGTCCAGTTCAAATCAGATGAAAGCCTTCCTTAAACAAGTTGCCCCCAAAAAGCTGTAGATGTTCAGGGAACGTGCCAGTAATCTACTGCCAACAGCAGCAATAAAATGGATGTGATTGACAAGTTCATTCAATAGCTTCAGGAACCTCTACAATAGCTGATTCTGGGCCAAAGGGGACTACCCTGTAGCCTAAGTACACAGAAGCCTATCTCAAAACCTCTTGGCTCCAAATGCCCTTTTCAACAGTATGAAACCACATTCCAATTAGACCTGGATCTGCAGAGCTTGCAGACTTCTGGCTCCACCACTGAAAACCACAGTCCAGCACGACTGGCTGCTTCAGAGCTGTCAATCTGAACGCCAGAGTCACTAGTCCCATGGTAGTTTCACAGAAACCAGGTAAGATTCAGCTTATGTTTGCTAAGCTCATGTTTCATTTAAAAATCTTCAGCTAAATGAAACAGACATCTGATGAAATAAGAATTCTGACTTCTAGCAAGCTAGGTATTTAGCAGTAGTTTTTAATAGTGGTTTCCCAGTTTAAAAACAAAACAAGACAGCACACACTAGATATCAAACCTTTCGGTAAGAGACTGATGCACATGATTACTACCTGAGGGCCACGGTGGAGGCAGCACATAGGGAGGGCATGATGCTGCTCTTTGTTCTTAGAAGATCCCATGACCAGGAATACTTCAGGATTCCTCAATGTAATCTCTATTCAAAACTATAGATAAACAATTTCTTTTTATAAGACAAGAAGAATACAACTTAGAGAAATAAATTTAGACGGAAACAGTTTGAAATTGGATTTAACCAAGCACACAGAGAATCAAATCCACACTGAAATACTGCAGTACAGAACAACTGCTGGGTTTCACACTGAGGAGCCAACTGATTCTGTGAAACAAGTTGTTTATGCTTTACCACGCAACCACTGTAGAGATCACCTGTATTACAGCATAGCTACAAAGTATATCACAAATCAAAGTTACCCACTGCCTGCTGTTAACTCCGTATGCCTTAGCTTTCATTTTAAAGAGAACAGCAAGAAGTGTCATCAATTCAGAACTAAGCAAGAGTACTGTTAACACTGAACGCTTCTCAGTGACTCAGCAGTGTTAGAGAGACACTTCAAACCCACCTGGTTTGAAACTGAAATAACTCAGATTTATCCATGAAAAAAAATTTCACTTTTATAACTATATTCCCAATTCAAAGATGAGAGAATCCTAAAGGCTGAAGAAAAGCTGATTTATCTGCATGATATATAATGATGTTGCTTTCACTTATAGTGATCTACAATTGCTGAACGTAAAATTATCCTTCTGTCACATTTTCACACTGTGCCCTTTTAATATGTTCCCACTGACAGTATTACCATATTTTTTTAAGATTCGTATGAGAACAAACAAGACAAGCCCTGTTTCTGTTGTACCGTGTTTTAGAGCTTGACAGGTAGTTCTGTTTCTGATAAGTATTTTGGGTTGTTCAGTTCACAGAACTCTGGAGAGCCTCTGTATCCAGGCAAATAGCTGAACTTCAGCAGTTCAATAAAGAAGCCAACAACAGCATTACAAATCTCAGAACTTCCATTATGTAACCCAATCTTACAGTGGTTTTGCTTGTGACCAGACTGCTATTTGAAGGACTTATTTCTGTGTTTCATACTGATGCTAAAGCAAGTACCCCTAAGAAATGCTAAAAAATTCCATTATCTTACAACTTTAAGTCAGAAATGAAGCTAATAAGAGATAAAGGGACCTGACAGCATTTTAGGGAGAACATTCCAGAAATCACAGTATCTCAATAACTGCCCATAGTTACAGACATAGGGTAATCATTTTAAACTAGAAGAACATATATCTAGATTGGACATAAGGAAGAAACTATTTGTGATGAAGGTGGTGAAACACTGGAACAGATTGCTCAGAGAAGTTGTTGGTGCCCCTCAATGGCAGTAATCAGGTTAGATGGAGCTTTGAGCAACCTGACCCTCTGAAAGATGTTCCTGATCTTTACAGGTCATTTCAGACCTAAAGCATTTTGTATCAGTGGTGTCCAAGTCAAAGATAACTAACTCTTTTAACGCACTGGATTTTGATGCAGCTAAGAACGGTCTTTAGAATTTTTTCATATAGATACATAATGTTGCTGAAGTCAGGCTGTATAGCAAGTTGTATGCATACAATTACATTAAGAAAAACATATTCACAAAAATCCCAGTAGCAACAAGCGATGCCAATTATTTTCTTTTTCACATTATATGCTGTGTCCTTTTTTCCTAGTATTTGAGTTACATTTTTCCTTAGAGGAAAGAAATGGCTTGCTTATAATATTGGCCTAAAATGTTGTTATAGCACACCTAGTACACAAAAAATGAGATTTTTCTAAAAAAACCAAACCAAAACAACAAAAAACAAACAAACAAAAACCCCCAAAACCTCATCCCAAATAATTTAAAAATTATGATGAATCCTTCTTGCTGCTTTGACTGAAAACATTAATTTATGGGGAAAAAAAATCATAAGACATTTGCATTACTCTTTCTTTCTTAGGTCCACATAATGCACAGGCTATTTCCTGGTTTTGTGAGGAAGTTTTCCCTAATTATTTCCCTGATTTCATTGGGACAATTTCTATTCTTTACTTTTTAATTTAAACTTCTATATTCTTAGATGTGCAAGCCCAGTCTAGACAGTCACTCACTTTGGCACAACCTGCACCTGCTGCAACATGGCCCAGCAAGACAGTGGTGTCCACTGGCAGAAAACAAAGATACAGGAAGAAAAGATCCCCAAGTCCTACTCAAACAAAACCTGGTTCTCAAATGTTTATATCACTACAAAAAGAAACAAAGCACACATTTCAAGTTCATGACTATTTGCACCTTCGATGCTCTCTTCAGTTCTTTGAAATTCAAATCAAAACATACATGTTCTTACTTGGAAGACATTCACGTTTGGCAAGTATGGTCTTTTATTACTTCTTTATGTCTCCTGACTCTGACTAAACCAGGTAAGTAGGTAACTTTAGCTGTGGTTTAGACAAGCAGATTAAACAAATTCAAAAGGTGTTAGTATAGTTACCAATAACAGTGGTAAGAGGTTGCCTAAAGGCTGACAGTTCAATCCTCTTACTGAGGAAAGAGAAAGGTTAACTACAAGGGTCTAAGGGAATATAAAGAATATAGGGCTAACTCCTGCCATACGCAGAAGCTGGAGAAAAAATTCCAGGTCTGGAAAACTGATTTGGAGGAAACTACCACTTCTGCTCTAAGACTTAAATGAATCTTGTTTTCTTTGTAATGTTCCCAGAATAGAGTCAACCAGCCAAGAGATTTCTCCATCCTTCATTTATTCTAAGGGTTGTTAATACTGCAGCAAGGGCAACACTAACGCTAATGTTTTTGAATGCAGTTGTCACGGCACAGTGCCGAAACCTCCTCAGGCCACGGAGGGAAACATATTTTACTAAGTTTCTAACTCAGCCAATGAGATACAATAACATTTCACACAGCAAGCAAGAGAGCCTTGAGGAATTCTCATGACAAAATTTTTAAACTGAGCTTCTGACAATGTGCATATTAGAATAACAACAATAAAAGAAGTATTTAAAATTCTCATTTCCTGCTATAGGGCTACTATGAACAATAACATCTCTATGAATAATGCTGTTGGGTCTTTGCCCTCATAGCCATGTTATGTACTGTTCATCATATTCTACAAAATGAAAAGACAGATCACTGTAATAACTGAATAAAAGGCCTCAAACAAGCATGACTGTACAAAAGGCAAATTAATCGTTGTGATACTCTGAATTACTTAATGCCAGTTCAGTCATATCATGACAGCCAAACTCCAGAAATAGTACCTGCTTTAAATATATCTTGTTTTTAATTATTATTATTCATTTGTATCTAAAACTGCTGTGTAGCGTTCAACAGGTCATATATCTACTGCAGAGCAGACTATATTAATGGCGAACTAACTGAGTAAAGGCTTTAAATACACATAAAATAACATTACTCTTACAGGGAAAAAAAATCATAAAGCACTGGGAAGTTAAGAAGAGTAAAACATTAGTATCAGCACAGTTAAGCCATATGATGTGCATTTGGACACACATCACTCAAGTCCTGCCTAACATAAGACAGTAACTCCACAGTAATGCCAGGAAGAGAACTGCACACTCTGATTTTAACATACTGGACCACAACCAAAGAGACAATTTCTCTCTTCTTATCATACTACAGCTCATTCATCATCTTCCTTTTGTACTGCACTAGACAAAACACTACACTTCTGAACTGTATCATCTTCCAAAAACTGTTATCAGTGCAGTCGCCTTGCTGATTTCATTTTAAAACATAGCAGCAATTCTCACTTGTGAAACAACAAGAATTTTTTCCAGGTCATAGGGTCAAAATCTCTAATTCTCCATATGCTAAGCAGGCACTTAAGGAAGAATACTAACGTTTGGCAAAAACTTACTGTAAGGGCTCTGTCAGCACCAGTGTACAATGTGCACACAACTCCCCCATTCAGCTTGCTGAAGCCACATTCATGTAGCATTTCACTGTGATTCACAGACTACTTTGAGAATGCCTGGTTTATACAAAACAGCACTCAAAAGAAAAGTGAAAAATTCCTGAGCAGTACACGGGCTTTAGAGGGATTATCTGCTTAGAGAAAAGCAAAAAGATACTAAGGATGGTTTTTGAGCAAGTCTATAGCTATTACAAGTTACAAACTGTATGATTTAAGAGCAAACCAACTTCACTGCCTACCATCTTCAGTGTTCTTTCCTATACAGTATGAACAGTTACCTGAATGTCAAAATGTGCATTATATGTCACACACACTTGGTGTGGAATTCGTGAAACTTGGCGGTGGAATTTGTGATCATTTACATGAAAGTCATTGCACAAAGCACCACAACGGATCATCAGCAACCCATAGCTGTGTGCACTGCACACTAGAAGGGGAAGGAACAAGCTGGTTTACTTCTTCCTGGCTGTCATGTATAATCATGACACCACACAACTTCTTCCCAGGAGTCACGTGTAGTCCTCACCACACAAGTTCTTGCTTTTCAAGCCACTGAACTCACATCCACAGTTTAAGCCTTCATTAGTATAACACAAATCCTTTCACCCATGTTTCAGTGAAGATGCAAGTGAAGTTTAAGTTGCTTGACTTGCATTTGTAACTCAGTATCATTAATTAACCAGTCAATTAAGATTACATTGTGGAACTATCACTCCTGGTATATCAAAGTTTCCTTACAAAACACTAATAACAAAATCATTCATAGGTGTAATTTAAGTAGATTTATACCAGGCACGGCATGATGGTTAGGGCAAGTTTGAGGTCCAGGTTTGCCCAAGCATAAGATCCTGCTTTTTTCTCCAGTAGTATCAGGGCTGGCCCTTTCCCTCTTTCCCTCAAGCAAGCACTTGGATGAAAAAATTAGATTACTTACTCAAATACATCTTAGTCTATTCAGTAACCCCATTTTTTGGAGGGGCTAGATTAATTGTATCCTAAATCAGTTTCCTAGCCTTGTTCATCACTCTGGCAATCAAATGCTTGTGCCAACAGGAGCAACAGAGGCTGACAGAAGCTGCGTCAGCTCAGTTCACTCTCAGAACTATGATCTGAAGATGAAAAAGCATTTCACAGAATGCTAATGCTTGCCTTCTTCCCTGATGCTCTTCCCTAGAGAAAAAAAAATATCATTTGGTGCCAAAGAAATAATCTTTTGGAATGTTTCTTTTAAAAGTATGTCTAGCTACAGGTACTTTATTCTCATCTACAATCCAAATGGAAGGAACACAAATTTAAACACTTAAAGAGCTCTCAGCTAGTGTTTTCAACCTTACCCCAGTTTAAATTATGTGTGGAAGACCTGCTAATCCCTTTTAAAATACCCCATTTACAGAAAAACTGGAAGTAGCTTTGGACTGTTAAAGAAAGCATCAAACAACAGAACACAAATAGTTCTATTTCACATATAACAGACCTGAGAAAGTATTCAAACAGTTGCTAAGCAGCAGCAGGCTATGGGCATCACACCAAATTTTAATGTTTCACTGGTCCTGTGTTAAAGTTTTGCAAAATCATCTATCAAAATATTTTCTCAAGTAACATTTAGCCATGTTTTAACAACAGTATAGTTTGAAACCCTATCAACCAAACACTACAGCAACTAATGCAGATACTTGTGACACTAATGCATCTGTAACGTGCATCTGTATTTCAGTACTCCAGAGCAAAAGAACAGAGAACCAAGTAACAGAGAAAGCTTTTACATTTTGGCAGTGAGCTTTCTCCTATGGACAGAACAGGCCGTCCCCACAAAACTAGTATTTACCAAACGTGGCTCAATGATCAAATTACACTTTCTCTGGTATTCACTAAGTAGTGAATGTATGTGTCACAAAAGCCACAAGAAATCCAAAACGTTTGAGTAACTCCAAGTATTCCCTTTACTTTCCACATACTCCTTTCAGAAAGCACTCACAGTTCCCTGCTCTGTAGGCAAAAAGTCCCTTATTGTATTTATTCATATTTCAAGAACAATTTCAATCAGATCAATTGAAATAACCTAAAAATAACCAGGTGACTTAAATCAGTGGCGCAGGATGGTCATGATACTTAACATGTCAAAAGCAGAACACTTCCAATAACTCAGACTATCAAACTAAGGGAATGATTTTATGGTAAAAACGTTATGTATGAAAAAAAGAAAAGAATTAGGGTTAAAAGAGAGAATTGTGCTCATTCAGATTAAAGACACCACAGGTAACATTCATTTCACTCTTCTTAACTTCTCTGCTCTTTGTTAATTGAATAACAGTATTTATTTAAACATACAAATGCAAAATTATCAAGTTTGACCAAAACAAAGTATTTAAGGCCTTTCATTAACACCACACCCCCCTTCACCCCCCAAGAAAACACTACTTCAAAATATTTAGCTAAAATCATACAAACGAAAGCTGGCTAGTCAGCCAACTAAAAGTTTTCTGATACTCAACTCTTCAAAGTAATTCCAGAATTAACACTCACTCTAGCCTAATTTCTTTCAGAGAAAAAGTAGAAAAAATTCTCTGAATATATATGTGCAAAATCTCTATGAACCTTTTCAAATCAAGGCCAAGAGCCACTCAGTGTTCCAGATGCATACAATGAAGCTCCAGCATTAATATTTTTAGATCTGTCAGCTGCCTCCTGCAGCACAAGTCCAGAGCAGAAGCCACCTTAGTAAGGAAAGCACAGAACCATCTTGAGTTGATTTTGGCTTTTTTAGCTTCTGTTTCCAGTCCACTTCTGAGGAATACTCAAGAAGTTCATTATCACTACTCTCAATTATTATGAGAATAAGATTGTTACGTGAATCTTCCCCTGTGAGAAGACTACGAGATGCAAGACGTGCACTGCAAGTTGTTTGGCAGTAAGCCAACCTTGCATGCTCCTTTACTAAGTGCTTAGAGGAGAAACAACATGAGAAAGCTGAAAAGACCAAAATCTTCAGTAAGAGAACATATCTTGCCTTCTCTCTCCACTCTGCTCCTAGACACTGCAATTGTGATATCTTTCTTGCTCTGATCATGGTATTTGCCCACCTCTTCCCTGGGTCAAATTCAAATTATTGACTGATTAGAAGATAATACCTTCCTTTTTTGTTGGATACTCCTTATGCTTCAGCAGCAACGATCTGCTGCATAAGTCCAAATAATCTTGGGCACATTCTCCTGTATCATATCCAGAGGATTGGAAGATCCTACTGTGCAAGAAGTCTGAAACTGCATTATTCTGAAGTCACAGACTTTACTGCTAAACTGAGAGGCACAATGAAGTAGGCCGACATAAATTATGCCCGCTTTCCAAGAACTGTAATTAAGAATCTGAATTACAGACCCTGTAAGCATAGCTAGACCAAAAGCTGAATTCGAGCAGTGAGTTATGAGCCATGTGTTACGTTATTTTAGCAGCCAGCATTGGATCAGTGGTATGACTGCATCATTTGTATATTCCCCTCCTATTACACTCCTATTGGATTACACATTAAACCAATTCTACAGCTAGAATAGGTGCATAAGAGCAGCGACTGCCTAAAACAACCAAATCTAAAGAATTTCTAAGAAACATATAGAAGTATATTCTAGGAAGCACTAGTCTCAATTTATGCAACCTCAAACAGACTGGAACAATATAACCTAAGGCTGCTCTGTCTCAAAGCACTTCCAGCAGCACCCCTGATAAAGCAGGGTTGATCTAGAATGTTTTCTAAACTTGGGCCTCCAACTCTTGAACAGTCTCCAATAAAAACCAACTCCATCTTCATAGAATTACTGAAAAATTTAGATTGCAAGGGACTCACAGAGGTCAACAGCTCTAAACACCTATTCAAAGCAGGACTAAACTCAGGTTTAAACCAGGTACACCAGGCCTTGTCCAACCAAATTCTGAAAAACCTCAAGGATGGAGATTCCACTGTGTTTCTGGAAAACTTCCTCCACTGTTTAATCACCCCCACTAAGAAGAACTTATTCTTTATATCCAATTAGGATTTCCCTCGTTGCAACATATGACTTATCTTGTGTCATTTTGTTTGCCACCTGAGAAAAGTATTCCTCCCCCATCTTGTGTGTAATTCCAACTGTACATTAGTCCATATTTAGACCTCTCTTCCCCACATTAAACATGTCAAGTTTCCTCAGCCTCTTGACCTACAATCACTAACCACCTTAGTTCCCTCAGCTGAACTTGCTCCAGTTTGTCAGCATTTCTTGCAATGGCAGGCTCAAGACTGTCAGATGCATCCTCACAAGTACAGAAGAGAAGGAATAACCACATCCTATAGCAGGGTGGCTATGCTCTCGTGTTCAGTCTGAAAAAAGCCCTTTTCCCTAACCTTTGAGGAGATGACACATTGAGAAGTACTTTGAAGTCCATTTAGATTCACAGCTGTTGTATCAAATCTGCTTTTTTAAAGTAAGTTAATTAACTTGATGCTTTTACAGTGCTTTTGCATCAACAACTGTATTCTAAATTAAGTAAAGCTAGGCATCTAAACAAATACAAAAATTAAATACTTTTTTTCCACTTTTACATGTGTAACACATGCATCCTCCTCCTCTGCAGAAACTGAAGAAAACCATTCAGTTTGACAGCTGCCTACTGACGAAATGAAGGGAAAAACACACAGAGATAAATGAAAGTTATGGGGCTAATAAGGTATGAGGAAGAGCTATAGGAAAAAATATAGGCCTCTGGGCAATTTGTGACTGAGTCCAAATTAAATTCAAACCTCTGTGCCAAGTCTACTTGGTATTTGTCTACTACTGTTGGGCTCTATGCAAATTCTTGATCAGTAGCTACTGTGAGTCCCAACAGTTTTTTCCAGACCTTTAGATCCCTCTCCACTAACTAGATGCTTACATGTTTCAATGGAATTTAGTTCCATTTGAGTAAGACTTACTTCTTTCTAGCCCAGACCCATGTCCTCTCTAGACATCAAAAACAACCCATTTAAATATTTGAAACTGAAATTTTAAAATGCCAAACTTTTCACTGCTAGGAAAAAATCAAAGCAACTGCTAACATTATTTTCACAGCAGGAAGGTTTTGATGCCAGTATAGACAGTGGAAAATCTTTTTCAATGTCATATAAAGAAGTTCAGAAAAAATTGTCAACCTCTACATTGTCCCATGCCATTGCAGCTGGCAGATGTTGCTGGCAGGATGGCCATCTGTCGGCTAAGAGAACTGTAACCCTTGTAAATGGAAAAGCATATAGGTATCAAAAAGGGCTACTGTAAGTTGCTACTGGCACCAGTCATTATGAAACTAAGGAAAAAATAAAAACCCAAACCAAAACCAAATGGTTTCAGATGGACTTTTTAAACTTCCTTTTTCCCTCGCTGCCCTAAAGAGCTGCTTCTTTCCAGTAAGGAATGGAAACTGCTACACTTTCCATGAAATAAAAGTTACCACCATGTTGCAAATGAATGGTTAGTTATTTTAAATGAGGTGGTATAGTTAATTCCTTCTGTGGAAAAAACCCCGATTAAAAATATTTTGAAATGCTGTGGCTTCCTCTTATCCTACAGATCTTCCAGAATGCCTACTGATTAGTCTCAAGACAGACATGCAATCACTTTTGGTCATTACACAAAAAGTCCTCAGAACAAGAGCTTAAATGTCTTTTTCTACCTTAGCCTTAGAGCTATGTTCAAGCTGTAAAAAAGTCAGTAATCTCCCACAGGAAATGTTACATCCTTACTGTGACACTGTCTGGGTACCCTTACACAAGTCTTAAAAAAGCAGTTCACTCGGTGATTGGGCCACTGAGGGAATCAAACAGTCTAAAATTCCAAGTATCCTTGAAACCTGTCTCAGTCTGCAGATGATGAGGCCTCTTGCCCCCTATTATTATGTAGCAGTCTTAATGACACTGACCAGGACCATTCAACCATTTCATTGGGAGACACTGGGGACAGATACAGCAGTTCAGTGTGTAACAGTAAGTAACTAAATCACACCTGGATAAATTTTCAAGACATTGAAGCACGAATTTTGACCATACTATGCTCTCTTGTATCAGTGAGAGCTAGATAGGTTTAGAATACACAACTAATTTCAGTCTCTATGAGAGAGGCTTAGTGACACGGCACAGAAAGCATGCAAGGAATGAAGCAAGCAAAACCTAAAGCAAGTCTTCCACAGAATCCACTGGATTTGTCATAATGCAACACAGGTTACCATAAATTAGAACTAATAAATCTACAGCCATTTAAAGTTCATGATGTAAAACATATTCTGAAATATTCTCGCTTGTTTCAGCTACAGTAAAATCAATCCCTTTTTACCAGTAGTGAGTCCTACAAGGATTGATGGCTCCAGTCAAATAAAAACTAAATGCCAATATCAATACCACCAACCTGAGGGGCCTCCTATCTTTCAGGAACAAATACACTCTAACAAACCAACATACTCTAAACCAACAAATTCTGTAGTGAACACTGCCATTTCAGTTATATGACTACAGAATGAAGAATGATGAAATGCTCCTATGCCTGGGTTAATAGTAAAATTAATATGTATAATAGTAGAATAAAATATATTCTACTCATTATAACATTTTATAGTAAAAACTAATCTAACAATTAATAAACTCTACAACAATATATGTAACTTGCCCTTTAAAAAATTGTATCTCAACTTATATCATAAGAGACAAAAAATAGTTCTTCCCATAACTTAGAATTCTATTAAGAAACCTCCATTATAAACAACACTGGATATTAGAAATGTTTCTTATAGATTCAAAAGCAAAGGAAACTACTATTGCAGAGAAATGCATTGCCCATATTTCTTTTTCCAACTTTAGAAGAAATTCTGCAAGAGTTGTCTTTATAGCTTCTAAACTATTGCATCATTTTCTAAAATATCAGTGTTTTCAACTATTTCACTCTTGTGCTGATCCAGTAAGCTTACCCTTATATTAAAATTTCTCTTCAGTGCTTAGGTAAGCTACAAACAGTCAGCAAAAAATGGTCTACAAAGAACAGATTTGTGTTTCCTTTCCAAGCCACAAAATGTAGAAATTTAGGAGCTGCTTTTTTTAACCCCTCCATTTTAATGAAACCTTAAACTTTGCATAATTAGAAAAAGCTCTTTCCAGTTGTTGCCATAGGGATAGTGAACTCTAAAGGAATAAGCAAAGCACAAATTTCTACTGTAACACTACTTTATATTTTTCTATCGATTTGTAATTGTCTGACTTCAACATTACATGGTAAGTAATGCTTAATAAGTGTGTTTAGAATACTAGTTTGTTTCAAAATTTCAGACTTCTCATTGTGCATGTATTCAAGTCCCTTCCAGACAGACATTTAGAAGTTGAATTGGGCAGAAGGCATTCCAAACACTAGTTACCAAGTGAAATAAATTAAACTGCTTTACAGACACATGAGAAATTAGATATTTACCAACCAGAGAGTAAAAAAATATGAAATAGTGCAGCATTTTTTTGAAAATCCTAGAAATACACTATTAGGCACATTACTGGAGGAATCCCATCTTAGCTGAATGGTATCTGGATATAAAGAAATACAAATATAGAGCAGTATCAGCTCTATATTATTCATCACTGTATACCATATGTACCAATATGCAGAATTACAGAATTTAAAAGCAAAGCATAACAACATTCAAACATATCAACATTCAAAGTCCAAGTAAGGGAGAATACTTGCCTCCCCCCCTCCCCATTTACAACATGAGATTGAGAAGTGAAGTGACACCTAAATCAGAAAAGAAATTAAAGAATCTAATTGCCTATGTGCAGGACATTTGACAAGCAATCGGAAAGTCAAAGTTTCAGGGCAAAGAATGAATGACTCTTTCTTTCCCAAGGGGACTCATGGCTACACAAGAAGAAAATCTTAAGAAATTACATATTATCTCCTGAAATCTTAAACCTCTTCTTCAGAGGATCTTCTTATCGTATCTACTACAAAACTGTGAATTTCATTTCTTGTTAGACTTTCTAGTGCCCTCACCTTCTAAAATAAAGGTTGCTATTAATCTTTCATCAACTGCAGCAACAGTCACATGATTAATGAAAGCAACTATCTCAACATTACATATATTCCAAGTAGACAGCAAAAATAAACAGAGGATATCTTGATTTTATAGTTCTTTAATTTTCTAATGATCTATAGTAGTTGAAATCAGTTTATGTAAAGAATAGTAGTCATTATACAGAACTGTCAGACATGTTGTATATGTATCTTATACATTTAGACAATATGAAAGTATCAGAGCAAAACCGGCAATTATCCTTTTCTCCATTCTACCATCAAACCATGCTCATAAAAGCTGTATCTGTGTGAGGAGTATTTTGCCAGCATAGTACAACTGTACCTAGAACACACAGATTAAGCTATAGTTTCACAACACTTTTTCCACTGCAGTACCAGCTTAAGCAGTCTTCATTCCTCAGCTGTGCTGGCACAACTGTTTGTGCAGCTGAGCAGTGAGGCCAGTCAGGGAATCGATCCAGGTTAAAAATAATATTTTTCTGATGGTAAATTCCACAACCTGCTTTGCTGCATAGCCACCTGGCACATTAACTAGTTACACCAGTACACGTGAGGGGCAAGGCAGGAATAAGAAGCTAAGCTCAGGACAGCCCATACCAGTGCTGACAGGGAAAGAAATGCTCATGAAGCTACACTGCTGGATCTTTCAATCTTTTGGCATTCCCTGATAAAGTGCATTATCCAAATACTGCAGAATAAAAGAAAATACTACTACCTCACAAGCATGTAAAGAAAAAAAAAAAGGACAGGAGGCTTCCATCCACTTTTCAGGAAATACTATGCAAGGGCTATAAGAAATTCCCTTAGAAACTCTTATTTTTTAAACTGCCCCACTTCCCACCCTTCTCCCCCATTATAATTTCCTGTTTGTTCAACCAAGTGTATTTTATTATTTACTGTTTGTTTTACTAATTCACACACAGAACCTGATACAGGACATCTGCCCTTCAGACAAGTGGGCAAGATCCTACTGCATTTGTTCTTCTAACAAATCCTAGGCGATGCATAAGGGGAAAATAAACTGTAAGCTAAGACAGTAACAACTGTTTACAGCACCTTTCTATGTAAGCACATTTTCTATGCCCTGATAAAATAACAAGACTAAAACAAGGTAATTCATCTCACAATACTAGCTATCTTATTTGTGCAAGTGCTACACCCTACCTCCTTGATAGGACTTCAACCTTCAGCAGCAATAGGCAAACCTTTCTGTTACTGATCTACTTTACTCCTCTTGCATAAAGATCTCTACAAGGCCAAGAAAAGATATGAACCCTTGCTGGTTGCACTCTACTGATATAAGCACTTTCTATCTTGGGGACAAGAGCTACTGGCATACAAATTACTCAAGTTTACAACTACGTGGACAAAACTTTGAGACAGAAGCTGGTTTATATCATGTTAGTATGTCATGCAAGACACAGAAGAGTTTCTGATGCCAAGTATACACTGTAGTCTTTTCAGCCACTGTTGGGCAGAGGGTACTTCTTGAGCTGGGACATGAGCAGCAAATCTTGGTTTTGATTCCTTATTTACCTTCCAACAGATATTATAGTATGCCAAACCAGTAACAATAATACATGAAAGCCTGGACTACTTCTTTTTTAAAAAAACAAACAAACCTCAAGCAGGAATGAATTTAGTGTGAAACACTGACACAGGCTTGATTAAGCCTGTCTCTCTTGAATACAACTTATACAGGATGGTCAGAAGAGACCACAGCAAGTCATCTGGTTCAACCTCCCTGCTCAAGCAGGGTCATCCTAAAGCACATGATAGAGAATTGTGTCCCGACAGTTCTTGAATATCTCCAGTGAGGGAGACTCCAAAACCTCTCCGGATAATCTGTTTCACTGCTTGGTCACCTGCACAGTAAAGGAGTTCTTTCTCATATTCAGGTGAAACTCCCTGTGCATCTGTTTCTGCCCATTGCCTCTTATTCTACTGCTTATCCCCTCCCAGGAGGTAAGGTTGTGCACTTCCAAGTCCATTCAGACAAAAACACTAGCCAGAAGTGTGCACTTCTTCAGCAATTAAGAGGCACAAAATAATGATAAGCAGTGTATTTCTCAGACCTTAACCAAACAACCTTAAATGATCATCCTGTAGTATAACTCTGCAGTAGCCTATATTGTAAAAGAAACACCACACTGAAGTCCTGTGACAGCAGTCTGGCTTCTCATCTGGTCTGAACAAACCTCTTCAGGGGTCAGGTTTCACTACACTATGGTTAGAGTTTTAATTCTGATAAACTCATGGTCAAACTGCAGCTCATAAACACACAATTTTATTTGGGTACTTGTTCTAGCACCTTACCTGGTCTTACACAACTGTGATAAAGAGATATGAATTTTGATGTGCCCAAATACATCACCCAACACAACCACTACCTGTTTATGCACAAAAAGTAAACCGTGTTATTTAAAAACACACATTTTCTCTTACATAAGTCTTACCGTACCATTATGGTAACACGGATGGGCCTAAACTAATCTACCTTCTCAGAAGATCCTACAACAGGTAGCTGAGCAAACAGCAGCTAGCTGTCATTCAGAGAGGTTCCTTTCTAAATACCACCACAGAGCTTCTTGGCAAGTGTCCTGCACCACAACTTCTTTTGAAGTCAAAGTTATCAGACAAATCCTTTAAGATATTATTTATTAAAAGCCAGTTACCTTCAGTGAACTTTCTTCATCTGTTTATCATATACCTGTCCTCATTTTTCCATGCCCTCACCCCTTCAATCCAGCCCAGCTCAACAGGTTGCTGCTGCTACCTGCCAGAAGAGGTCTTACTCTCCTTTTGCCACCCCAGAAACTTCTCTGGGTCTTCTGCTTACTGGATACTCAAAAGAAGAAATGCCATTTGCTACGTCAGCAAAAAATGATTTTCTGGTGCATAAAGGGGAGCCTGAATCTGTCTTTAGCAAACTGAGCTGCACAGAAGAGGGACCTAAGAAGTGCCAATACAAGCCCACATGTAGGGAAAGATACACTTCGTTTTCTAGCAGAAGGGAACTGTCAGATTGGCACTGTGTAATTTCCAGTTACAGGAACGAGCAGAATGATTGCTGAACACCAGAGCTAAGAGCCAAACAGCATTGTGCTAGTTATAAATAAACTACTGTTACCATTAACAAAACTAACCATATCAACATTGCTTACAGCAACCATGAAAAGTTGGTTCTCAAGTCTACCACTTTAATGTACATGTTTAAAGACACCGCGCCTTTGAAAATAAAACGCTTATCTGACTTCAGGTACCTTCTAGAATTTCTGGTCCTGCATCACTTTGTAATTAAAATATAGTCTGAAGTACTGAATTAATATGTAGTAAAGATCATACATATTTGATCTCAAGCGTTCAGTGAATCTCTGAGGAGTTAAGGCAAACTACTCCATTGTTAGAAACCGGGTTGGTACCCATCAGTCTGGTAAAAGAACAGGAAAGTAATCTCTGAACACCAATTCATCTTTCTGCTAGGTTCCTTAAAACTGGAATTAAGTCCACCAGAGTTGCAAGTGCAGCAAGGCATGAACCATGAACAATGCATATCAAGTAACTGAGCTGTACAGGTATCTGGAAATTCACAAAAATAACAGTTTCAAGGTGCATTTGCTTAGATCTGTATTTTATTGCTCAATTACGAAAACCCTTCAGAACACCCAATTTACAATTGTACACTTTTACATCTTTAACTTGACAACAAGTGTAATCTTACATTAATTGTAGTCATCTGCATGAAGCTGACTACAAGTGCTTGCAATTCCAGTTTCAAACGTGAGAAACAGTCATCAATACAAACGACCACATAAAAATGGGCTTTGGTTTTCTGAAAGACTTAAGGCAAGAAAGAAAGAAAGGAATTATTATCAATAAAATTCCCTTTTTCTCTCTTTCCCTTGTTTCATTCCAGATAACCAGCAGTTATACCCATTAATGGGGCAGACTAAGCATTAGAGGCTAAGTTTTGGGAAGTTCTAAGGTATATGGGAAAACACTAGGCTCCACAGTTTCTCCCTGACAGCATGGCAGGTAAAAAGATTAAAACCAGTCTAGAAGGCTTGGACTCTGAGCAGCTATAAACTCAGCACAGACTTTCAGTTTCACATTCACTGCTAATGACACCTGATAATTTTATCTGACTGAAGGACTTGGAATGAACTTTTCCTACTCCTGGAACTCTGTCCTCATTTCTCTCTTATTTTCCTCTTTCATTTCAACATCACTTGAGTTCATCGATTTCAAAGATTAAAAATAGGAAAAACAACAGAAGCAGTCAAAATTAATCTAGAAAACCCTGGGTTCTTGTGGTTTTTTTTTTTTGGGAGGCATTTTGATTTGCTTTCTGGGTTTTTTTTTTTTTTTGTTGATTTGTTGGGGGTGTTATTGTTGTTCTTTATTTGTTTTTAACAAGATTCTTCCCCCAAATTTTTAACCCTGAATTTTTATAACGCAGACTATGTTCTTCAGCCTCAAAGGACAGAAGTTTGTATTTTAAGAACATTCAAATTCTAGCTTCAAGACCTGGGGCTCAACCACCACCAAATATCATGCAGCTCATTGAAAAACCACTGGAGCAGGCAGAGTGTCTCTTCTGCTACTTTTTCCTGTCACCTCTTCATGCACATCCTACCAAGTAAGCAAAAAATATATTCAGAAACCAACATTTCAGTTACCCTACACCCCTTTTTCTCTAATCTCTCATCTGTTAAAGAGCAATCACAATAAGAAATTTCACTTTCCAATCATAATAAAAATTCCACTTGCCACAACGAGCAAGACAAAACCAGCTAAAGATCTAGTTTGAAACAGGTCTGTCACTGTACACGGGAAGAAAAGGTTAAAACCAGGTATTTAAGGAGGAGAGTGAAGATTCCCTTGTAGGGCATTCAGGTAAATGAAGGAAGAGAAAGGTCCTGAGAAAAAAAAAATCCATTAATGCGGAAAAAATCTCACACAGCAAATACCCAGTTTAAACTACAGATCTTTGGAAGGGACAAATGAGTCAATAATGCCTACTAGAAACAGTCTTCGACTACCCTCTGCAGTATTCTTTTAACTTATGTGCTACTGATACAAATCCTACCATGCACTGTTTAAAACTACAACGTTCTCAATGTAGAACCCAAATGCCTGCCTACAGTGACTTGCTGATCCAGTTCTTGGAAACTGCATCTGCTCCTGAAAGATAGTTTTACTGGCTGCTCTGGTAAAACTTCTATCTACCTCAATAAGTCACATAAGACACCACCATGATTTTAAGACTCAAAGCTCAGGCTCTCTCCCTATAATTCCAGCAATTTTCAACATTTTAAATTTCATTCTCTCAGTCCAAGATAGATGTGACTGAGCTGCAAAAAGAAAATTGCTACCTACACAAAGCCGGATGACGCATTTAACTTGTAGGGATAATAACAACAAAAAGTATCTTTTTTTTTGTCAAGGACAAAAAGTAAATAAACATGATTCTGACTGAGAAAAGAGAAGTAAAAGTCTCAGAACAGATTATCAGAGGAGACTCCCCTCCACACACACAGACTTGTCCCTCACTCCCTATATGCTCCAGTGCCAATAGAACCAAACGTCTGTTCTCTATGCACGACATAAAAGGTAAAACCCAAATACCTCAAAGCTATTATCATGGTCCCTTAACAGAGCAAATATACTTATAACATCACTATTTCTAACTGCTGAAGAAAAAGGGAAGAAATTAAAAAACCCTCTCCCTTATGAACATCCGTGACCATCAGGCTTCTTAAAAAAAAAACAAAAAACAAAAAACAAACAAAAAACCCAAAACAAAAACCCACAAAAAACCCAAACAAACAAACAAAAAAACAAAACAAAAAAGAGGGTTAAAATATTAGCGTCAAGAAACTACCAATTCCTTTCACTCATTTAAAAAATAAAGGACGGACACTGAATTGGAACTGCCATGAGATCTGAATCTAACCATAAAAGAGATTAAATGAATCATTTAAGCCTAATCGAAAAATCAGTTTGTTCAGAACATCCAGGCACAAAATTAGGTTTCCCAGCTTTTCAAAGAAAGTAGTCTGTCTTTGTCTTCACATCGTTCACACAGAGCGTATTTCCTTCTGCTCAAGAAGAGCTTCAGTTAAAATGTTTCATTACAAAATAGTCACACTGCTTCTACCCAGAAAATATCAACTGGTATATTAAAATGTTTCACACATCAATTAAAGTAAACCACACAAAATTGTGTAACAGTTTAAACTTTTATCAAACTGAAAAGCAGAAGTCAAGGATAATTACTTCTTTTTCAAAGGTAAAAGTTTTGATGACATAGAAAATGACTGGCTAATGCAATCAGCCATACATTTCTCACGCTTTAATGAAATATAAAGCATATTTGTTATAACAGAGGCAAACGCTTTTGGTTATTTTAAGGATTTGCAGACACTTCTATGCAAGAGTTGACTCAAAAAGGTCATCTTTTGACAACAGCGAGCTTAAAGATACAGTAATAACCAAACGTACAACTAAATGACATGTCTGAAGATCGAAGAGAACACATCTTCAGTTTTGTGCACTGCTGTACTTCATTGTACCCATACTTTCCTGAGAAAATGACTACAGTTAGTACAGAAAATTCTTTGAACTTTCCTTGCTAGGCTTCTAATCAAAAGTAAACTCTCCTTTTTTCATTTTGCCACATTTAAAAAGTTTTTGCAATGACACTTGAAATCGGCACAGTAGGACAAGCCTCAAGGCAGCATCAAACCCAACTCTCTCGCTCTCCTCAGTCATGACCAGTAACGCCTTGTCCTGCAGAATCCAAAAAGATGAAATCTCCTAGCCTAACTCCCATTCCATAGCGATTTAATCAGGTGGGTAGGTGAGAAGCGGCTATTGAGCAAAGAAAAAAATCTACCCACTCCTTGGAAGTACACCAACCATTTTCATAACTTCCCCCTTTAGTAATATGACAGTATCACCTGTCACTGACAATTGGTCAAGACTAAAACGTGTGGCCGCTATCAGGCATTTGGGTATTGTTCAGAAAGCCCCATCTATTTCCCACAGAAAGAGATGCAAGCAGAATGAAAGGTCTGAAGCAAGTGGGCCAGTGAGCATGTAAGTCAGATAACTAAGCAGCTAAGTACCATGAGCTTCTGTTCCCTAATCATGAATCAAGTAACTACAGGGCAACTTCTGCTTCCTTCTCATTTATCCTAGGTGGTTCACACCTCGAGAAACACCTCAGTTTATTTCACAAACTCTGAGATTTGATTTAATTTCCCAGCAACCCTCATGCTATTCTCTCCAGATCAAGGAACACAGGGGATTGTGTCACACACATACACTTTTACTTCTGGGCTGGTTGAACGCTTTCCTTTACTTCTGGGCTGGCTCAGTATTTTCTTTTCCATTCTTCCGCTCTCTACAAAACTCAAACAATTTCTTTAATTGATGGGTGAGGTGTCACTGGTAAATCCAGCATTTGCATAAATACCTACTGAAAGCCAGACTGGTAAAAAAATAAATTCCTTTATCATCTTAATCAAGGACTTGACTTGTTTACCAATATATCATTTACTCATAAAGTCTCAATGACAGTAAGGCTGGCTATTTCAGCCACTCCTTAAAATGCAGTTTCAAAACAATTCAATACTGCCACTCTCATTCCTCCTGCTCCCAGGCATGCATTCTCCCTCTCCCTCCCATGACCTAAGCCAATGCTGGTGCTTCACTAATTCCGCAGTAAGCCAGTTCATGGAGCAAAATCGGGGCAGGAGATAAGGTTCTGTTAATTTTCTGCTAGTTTGGCTCTGAGTCAGATGAACGCCACGGAAAATACAGAAAAAAGCAGAGCCAACTTACATTGATCTGTGAATTACACCCTTAACATTTCCTAAGGACAATCTTGGAGGAGGGGGAAAAAAAAAAAATAAATCAAGGATGTACTCAATACTAAAACAGACTTTTCTGATTTTACATTGCCTTAGCACTAGAATAAACATTTAAGAAGTTTAAAAGCTTGCCCAACCACACAAGGCTGCCTCTGGCAGCTGTTACAAACAAGCAATAATGTGGGCCTGTAGGATAAGAGGAAGACATACATGTTCTACAGAATGAATGAAAAAGGGTAATAATAGCAAACCACTTCCTTGAGTTGTTAGCAGCTAATTGGAAACAAGTGTGTTAAAAGACAGCACCTCAAGTGAGAACCTGTGCAGAAGTTTCAGAAAGACTGGTAGGACAACCCCAAGAGAGAATCTCCCACCAAGAGGCAGGGAAGAAAAGACTTTTAGCTATTTAACACAGCCACAGAAGTCCCTTTTTCTGTCAATCTGCTTCTCTAGAAGGGAAATTGAGGCCCTTGGATATGACAGGTGTCCATACTAGGAAGAGGCTTACAGCTGGGCTGCCGTAGTTTCAGGCTAACTTTGTATCTGCAGTTATCTTCACCCATGACACTGGCAGAAAGTCCTCTGGTAATGGAGGAGGACTTTTGACAGAACAGCTGCCAGGAAAATCGGGGAAAAACAGGAGAAGCATGGTCACACAAACTAGTTGTTGTTTTCTCTTTCTTCTCTATTAGTTCCCAAACCAACATATATGGACAAACACAAGACCACCACTGCAACATTTGGGAGGAAGCCTCTAGTTTCCACTTATTTTCTGCCACATCCATAGTAGTAGAGAAAAATAAACAAAAATCCACCCATTAACCTGGAAAAAACCCCTACAACAACACCAGGTAACAGATATTGATAGGCAAGAGTCAAACAGAAATACTCATGCTGGTGCCAATACAACTTGGTTTTCCTGTTGCTTTTTTTCCAAGACCATATTTTATACACAAGGAGGGAAAAGTAACTGACAGATGTTTAAACAGCTATTCCTCTAGCTCCCAAATATTTTGCCATATTTATTTTCTTCTGGAATAAAATGGATTTCCCACCTAGGAACTGATAACACATAATTTTAGAATTTGCTATTTTCTCCCTAGGTTTCCCATGTTTCACTGTGAACTGCCTTCAAGGAAGAGAAGAATGCTAATTGCTCTCCAACCTTTTGTTAAGGAAAGGAAGATGCGATCACTACACTTGCTGTTATGTAAGGGACTAATACCACCTTTTTTCTTCAGTTTATTCCACACAGGATTCAAGGAAAGACTAGCAAGGGAAAGGGAGAAGAAAGTAGTGAAGAGCTGAAATGCCTCCAGTATTCATGGCTTCTCAATACCTATTGCTTCCTGCTGTCATAACCATTAAAAAGATGACCACTAATCCTTCTAATAATTAACCTTTCTTCTACTTTTTCTACCTTCCATTATAAATCCTTACAAAGGCCCTGACACTAGATACAGACTAACAAGACAACTGGATATTCAAAAGAAAAAAAGACATGTCAGGAAACAACAGAAGGAAGTTGAGAAAGAACAGCAAAGATGCCTCATGGCACTAGGCGAGTAAAGATCTTCTAACTTTGTAAGGTCCTCCACTTTGTCACACCACGTGGGAAGAAAAGACACTCCCACAACAGCAGTAAGACTTAAATTTCACATAAAAAAATCCAGAACATGTTCAACTAAGATTTTGTCCTTGTATTATCTGTATTCCAGGCACTCTCTTGGAAACTATGCAGAGGGGAGCAGAGCAAAAGCACAGAAATAAACCACTCTCACTCAGATTTTGACCTTCCATGGTGTTTTCTGGATATTATATCACCTTATAGCCTTTTATTAAGAAATCAGCTGTGTTTTTTCTCTTTCTTTACAACTGTAGTTAAACACTGAAAATATAAAAAGTACACACAATTAAGAATAATCATTAAGCCTCAGTGTTTATCTTCTAACCACAGATATAGCCAGATATTGGGTTTTGTCAGGTAACTAAAGAGAGCCAGGAGCCCATTTTATAAAAATAAATATTAAACAAGTCCATGGAGGAAAAGTAGCTCTGCTAGTCTTGATAGTTCTTTACAACTTAGATATAATAATACGTTTCTTGCATTTGCAACAAAGATAAGAGGCCTGTTAATAGAAGTAGACCAACTTTGGTAAGATAAGATGAACAGTGTCATGCAGATAAAGTGGCAAAGGATTCATAACTATTTAGCTCCGTATTTCATAAGAATTCAATTTTTCACCCATCCTAATTTTCTAATGCTTGTCCTGCAAAAATACTAAGCCATAGGTTACAGGCAGGCATAATTTAAAAATGCAGATAGGACTTTTCACAGGAGTAGGCAAGAACAAAGCTATTAAAAAAATCTCGTGCTTTAATTTTGTGATATCACCACAGTTTCCCCCCATAAATGAATAGCAAAGTAAGTACTATTCCTTCCAATTACATAACTTCATTTTCACAATAGGTTCAGAAAGGATGATAAAGCAGTGGCAATATATTCTTAAGTTCAGAAGGCAAACAAAGCTGCACTGCTAGGCTTCTAAATCAATTCAAAATCCCAGTCAACTCACGTATACCTGAGAACAAAGCTACAAGAGTCACAGAAGCTGCACTGCAACAGTAAAACATGAAATGAGAAAGTACTTTTGAAATCAATAAATTTTGACAGTCTGCACAGTCAGTGTAGGCATTCTGCAGTGTTCATTGATATGACAGTGTAAGGTGATGACTTGCCCTTATCACAAACAGGCAGCAGCTTGAAGTCACACAGACAAAGCTGAAATAGTATTTTGCTACAAGACTCTTAAAAACTTCAAACATGAAGACAACTGTTTTTTAATTCACAAGATCCCATGCTAGTGTAACCGAATATTTTTCTAGCTAAAGTATTCTTTTCAGTGTAAACTATATTACGTTGAGGCAAGTTGCAGGTCTCAATCTCATTTGTGTTGGCAAGAACTTCCCCACTCATTGATGGGGAGTGGAAAAAAACATTCCTGAGAGTTGCCATTGGCTCTACACTGAAGAAACATAAACTCCAGTTTGGCCTGTTCTTTTGGCCAGTTTCAACAGGAAGGAAGCCTGTAGCTCCATCAACTCTGCTAATACCATTAGGTGGTACTTTGACTGTAAGATACTCTGTCACAGCGTAACTCCTTGCAACCTAAACCCACAAGAAATCAAGCAAAACAAATACAATAAACACAACCAAGAAAACAAGAAAGAAATCACATCAAGCTTCAGCACCTAGATAAGGCTTATACACTTGTGTTTTGTACAGTATTTTGTACACTGATGGACATTTACATTAAGCTTTAGCTTGAAAAAGTTGTTAGTATATGCCAGCCTAGAATCTGAACATGCAGGTCAGATTAGCAACTACTGTTGTGTTCAAAGTCCATCCAAACTGATTTAAAGAAAGAGAATACCTAGACACCAGTTTAAATTCACTCATCATTAAATGAAGCTTCATATTAATCAATAAGTCAGAATAGCAGAAAATAATTTAACAGATTCACTAGTTTTCTCTTACAAACACAAAAGGTTATGAAAGGCTCTAACTCTGGGCCACCTCAAATAATGCTCCCTTGTAATATACAGGTGAAACATGAATGTCTTTACAAAACATTTGTTTTGCTATCCTGTTTTTACCACATCTTTCCTCAAGTGTTAACAAGTGTAGCACCTCTTTTCTATACAATTCTCTCAATCTTTCCTTCCACAGTTTACATAACTCACTGCAGTTATGCTTATCTGTTAGCTACGCTTTCACAAGTTTAAATAGGACCTGAATTTCCTACTCCACTGCAAAACTGGCAGTAACATTTAAAGACTAAACACCTTAGAAAAACACAGCCATTCTTATTGGCAAAGAGAAGACTGCTAGGATTCTTGCAGGCACCATCACTCAAAGCATTCTAACAAAAACACGCCTGTTAAAAGCATTTAAGACTCCTTGATTACGTCCACATAACAGAAGAAAAATTACTGTTGTCATTTTTCATCCAGGTAGGTCACTAGTGAAGATTTAACATAGTGGCAGAACCGACATCAGTGAGTTCTGTGGTTAAATTAGTTCAGCTGGTTCCTGTCCTACTTTTTGAAGGGCTAGCTTGTCATTTGCACCATTTCAGTGGTTCAGTCGACCTTGTGAACAGATGCAGTGCCACAGTGAGCAGAGATGAATCCTTGAACTGGTCTTTCTGCTTGTCTGTGGTAACACCACTCTTAGGTCTATGGTTCCATGAGGGGTTTTCTTCACCAACAATACCACCTTTAATTAACTCTTATTTCTTCTATTTCTTCACCATACCTTAGTTCAGCAGAAAAAACTCTATGGGCTAATACTAAAATCACATCAGTGAAATCAGGGGAAAGGATGGCAAATCCATACCCCAGCACTGATGTGGAAAACGAACCCCAGCAGTGTGAAGTTATAGCGGACTATCAAACTGATCTAAGAGCTCCTGAGCACCAAGGGGTTAGTCTCACTCCACATGAGATCACCTAAGACAGGCAAAGAGCAAACTGGGCAGTTCTCTAACCCCCAGTACACAGACTGACCCAGCTCACGGACAGATGAGGCTAGGACAAGGGACCAGCTCCCTGTGTCAGTGAAAGGAATCTTCCCTGTTCAGTCACAGTAAACTATCAGACTGGCCCCTGATGCTCACAAACACTTGCGTTCTTCCATGTTTTGCTTTAAACCAGCTATCTCAAGGCCATTTTGTTGTATTACTCCAAGAGTATTTAATTTATGCGGAAATACCGACAAAATAGCTAGAGCATTCCTCTCCATGGCAGCAAAGGCATATTTTTGTACCAATAAACCAAAACTACTCACTCAATTTGATGTTGAAGCTCTTCCAGAAAAACACCATTCTGCACATGTAACTGCAGCTACACCAACAACCTCTGTATGCAGATTGCTACATTATGGAAAGATGACACTCATTCATTCATTCAAAATGATGCAGCCTCATTCGTACCTTTCACAGCTTTGACAAGACCTTTATCAACCAGAATAGTGAAGGTAACTCAGGTAACACATTACCTAATTTTTCCTCCACAGCGTATGTATGAAAGCACTACCAGTAGAAATTATATTTTCCTTTCAGTCTGGAAACCACAGGAGTTTTCAGCCCCATGCAGGGGAAAAAAAAGAAACAGATAATGGGCATTTTCTCTGAACCTTACTGCTTAACACATCACCTAATAGATACAAGAGGCTGGAGAGAGCAGAAATTTCCAGTCCAAATGACAGTTTTCTCCTGCTTCTTACAATTTGTTTTATTCTCCTTCACCAGATACTGTGGAAGAGGAATCAAGAAGTGTTGTATTTTAGGCATGGAAAAGGAAAATCAAAATGTGCTTCTTGTACAGGACCACAAATTAATCCTGTAGCAATCCCTTTTGCACATATGTTCATACTAAGTCCTAACTCAGATACACTACAAAGTAAATTATATTTCTTAAAAAATTGTTAGTGGTTAAGTTGTCCTTGTATTTTTTTCTTTGTAAAATGAGTTGAAAAGTTCTTATTTTGACTGAAATCCTGGTGTATCAGACATGATCCACTGTGCTAACCTTCAACTCCCAGCTATGATATACCTACCTCTGCCAAAAGCAGCTATCAACAAATACAAGCTGGTGAGTGTTTAACTGAAGGAATTTCGTAATTCTTGTATGTCTTTCAGGCAAATAGTAGAAGTCATGTCAAAGCATCACTAAATGAGTTACAGCTACTACAAACAGTTTTAATTAATTTTAAAAGATTGTAGCAATTTAAAATGACAGGAGAACTAACAGGCATAATAGGTGAAAGATAACATACTTTGCTAAATGTCTTTGTCTAATCCAATATATGCATCTAGGTAAACAACTTTATTGTTCACGGGACTGCAAACTCTTCTAGGAGTGACTTATTTAATAAATATACAGTGCCTTGCACAAAAGGGCCTAATCCAAGTCAGACTCTGTAGCCAATACCAAAGCAGAAATGAAACATAAAAATCTGGTACTGGCAATTATTCCAGTAACTCAGTTTTAAATACAGAGTTTGGGACACACACACAAAATAGTCTTATCCCCATTTACCAAAGACAAGAGTAGTATTAAAAAAAAAAAAAAAAAGAAAAAAGAGGAGCAAGACACCAAATATTTTAACTGAAACAGCTTCATAAGCCAATGTGAAACATACTGCTTTGTACTTATCAACATAAATGCCTTTTTAAGCACACTTTTGCTGAGCTACTGGAGATTGTCTGTTCCCAGGCTTAAGCCTGTTAGACTTAAGAAGGCTCTTTAAAAAGATAACCTACCATTCCCTTTAAAAAAACAAATGTGCGTTCAACAAATGAAAGTAGCAGTTTGAACCAGCTGAATGAACTGAACTTGGGTACAGAACTTATGACCTTTCCTCCCTGCCCCACACCCCCATTCGCTCAGGAAAGCCTAAACGGAGCAGCGGCAAACTTATCAATTGATACTCTGAAGGCGAAATAAAACAAGAATGAAATGACAAGTGCTGAATGGGTCTCTTAAGAAATAAAAGTTTCCAAGAAAGATTAGAACAAAAAAGAACAACAAAGAGAAGTCTAAACAAAAGGGAACTAATGCTTCAATTGTAAAGTACAGATCATATACTGCCTTCACAAGGTAAAAGGAGAGTGAAGAGGGTAAATACTTATTTCAAGACTCAACAAACTCCATAAAATATTTAGTCCCTAATAAATCTATATTAAAAAAGCAAGTAATTTCAGGCTTACTAAACAATTTGATACCAGCATGGCCCATCTTCACAGATAAATCAGTTAGAGCTGTGAGTACATTAAATATGCCATTGTATGCGACAGCCCACAGAGACACGACTGCATTATACTGTAAGCATGCAACACAACAAACACATAAGACACACTGTCTAAAGAAACTACAACTATATATGATGTAACAAAATAATGCTTTTGACAGCGTATTTTGAGAACAACACATGTATCTTATGCAGTTGGCACGTTCTTGCCCCCTGCTGCTTCATGCCCTGTGCCAGTCTAGGCAATCCTGTTGAATCAGACCCACGCAAACACACAGGCACAGCTCAAGAGGCTCTGTACACGTGGAAACAATGTCACCAAACATCTCACAGCCACTCACAACAACAGTTGCTACACTGTAGTCAAAAGTGTACCTGTGTATAAAACAATCTCAGCAGCCCAGTAGACTGCTGGGTACCCTACATACTGTCCTCCACCTTTTTTTTTTGTGTGCATCTTCTTAAGAACCTATTTTAACACGATTTTTCATTTAGTAAACCAAAACTGGCAGGTACTGCTAACCTTCCTCTCAAAGGCATCGTCCCATAAATAGCAAAACTAGCAAAGTCCCCTTTCCCATACATGAGCAGTCTGTCTCAGCCATGCTCCTGTGTTCCTATTAGTCACATTCCACCTCTATCCCAGATGCCTATTATCTTACCACTCTCTTTCAAGCCCTAGCCACAATATACTTAACCTCTCATGTCCTCTAACTACGGACTGAAGAAGAGTAGTGCACTTCACACCTTGTTCTTACCCCACATACAACTGTCTGCGGCCAACTTGCAGCTAAACACAGGTAAGTCCTAAATTCATCCAAAACTTTCCCCTAAAGAGGTGACCTTAATGAAGTCGTCAACTTAAACAAGTTTAACTTTTGTTCAATGTTATTAAAATGTAAAATCTTTGAGATCTTGCCCCTTGGCTAATTTCTTTGCCGAAAATTAGTGACTGAGCTCAAAATTTATTGAGATACAGGACCAAAGGAAACAAAATTGCTCAAGATCTCTGACTTCAGAAAGGCAAATTAAAGACTGTTTACACACTACAGAGATACACAAAACCCAAATGCAACTATTTCTTAAAAAAAAAAAAAAATGCAGAAAATAGGTGCATCTCAGCATCTTATCCATTTGAGAACAGCTGATTCTGAACTCCCAAACTGCAAAGATTTATCTTCTAGCATGTCTAATTAACTAAGGTTTCCTAAAGAAATTGCATTTATCTATTTTATTTGTCCTTTTAGTAAGTATTTGCATCCTCTGATAATTTTCAAGAGCATTTTAAAGGACACATAAAAGTTACACAGATAAAGAGGGTCCTACAAATTTTGTGAAAACTGGCAGCTTTGTAGAAAAAAGAAACTCGAATTCATGCTTTCATCAAGGGGAAAGGCAGGTGGAATTCTGCCTTCTCCACTGGCAGCCCCAGCAGACCAGCCAGCCAGCACCACATAGCACCAGATTTGATTAATTTTGGACCAAGTTTAAGACACTTTGCATTTAAGTGTTCATCTAGCTTAAGATAATCAAAGTAGTGAGCATATATAGTAGCTTTGTCCTGGCTTTGGTAAATTCTAGCAAGCCTAACAATATCCTGACTAACAGGTGCAGAGTTCTGGCTGCTTGGGTGACTTTTTATTTTTTAAAAATTCCTATATACAACCTACAATTTTCTTCCAACACTGGGTGTTCCCAAGTTAATGCTTTTTTAAACACTAAAGGGAGTACAAGGTTTACATCCATTCTGAAACACAGATTTTTAAAAAACGGAAAAATTAAACTCTGCTCATAGTACAACCAGGATCAGAATGAGTTTTAAACCACTCATCATCAAAGACAGTGAAATCTGATCTTGATCTGTGCTCAGAATGGGAAAGAGCTACACAATTTCCATATTGCCACAAAAATTGATTACACATAGCTATTTTCTAAGAATATAATGCATATTTTACACAAAAGAGTCTTTTTCTGGTTAAATTCTGTGACTAGATATTAGCTTAGAATTTGTTTAGTACATCACCATGTTATGCTTAACTTCTTGCAATCAACAAAAAAAAAATCTAATACATTCTAAAAATATTAACTATTTAACGACATCTTAACTGAACCTATGGCAACAAGAACATCCTGAGTTATGCCATTCATTCAGCACCAGACATGTTCCAAGAATATCAGGATATTATACACGAACATCAGAGATCTTTTAACTTTAATTATGTCAAACTATTTCACTTGGTTTCACTTGAACTCGATTACAACCAATTAAGGAACTCCAAAATCCAAAGGCAGCATAAGACAAAACTAGAAAACTCAGTAAACATCTGTATAGTGTTTGGAATACTTCCTTGAATGAGAGTTGAGCTTGCTCATCAGTTCAATAAAAATAAATCCCTAATTTTAGTATAATTAGAATAAAGGTCTACAAAAACTTCTGTCAGGGAGAACATCAATACTATGTCAGTGATATTTTGGTAAGCGTTCTCAAAAGAGGGTGAAACTGAAACAACTATTATACTGAAACCCCTGACTACAATTAAGAGTTTGTAAAAAAATCTTATCCTATTGTAAATCTGACAGTTTTCTTGTTTTCACAGTTGCATTTTAATATGTGGAATCCAAACCAGACCAGTCTGCTAAGCAGGGTTCAAGATGTCTTAGAGCATCCACCAGCATTTCTCCTGTTTGAAACAGAAAGCCTACACTTGCCCAGCTGTGATAACCAACTATGGAATTAAAATGAAAAAAACCCAACAACTTGAATCATTGCATACATTCGTGGTAACAAAAGTTAACTTTCATTTCAAACATTTAAATATTTGAGTTTTGGGTATAGCTTTAAAAAAAATCCAGTTCTGAATCACTGGAATTTTTGTTCTATTTCCTGTAAAAGCACCAACAGCAACATCATTCAGCATTCCGCTTGCAGCAGTTCAGAAAAGATCAGCCTGATCCCGCAGTCCTAAATTTACAGTCATTTCATAAACTTCAGGTCACATCTGACCAACTTTTTTTCTTCCAGTGCTTCCAGCCATGAAGATCACGATAAGGCGGCTGCACTTCGTAATAGGATAAAGAGTAACTGAGTTTTATGTTTCAAAGCACACTCTAACAAAGAAATAGTCTGCCAACAGCTCTTTAAGCTGCCTAGCAAAAAAACCCCAAAACATACACATAAGTTTGCTGAGAATAATCTCTTCAACAGATGACAGGTTTAATTCTACATGGTTTGAAAAACGTACCAGTTATCTATAAAGCCAAAGACCATCACAAAACAACACAAGACCTCAAGCACTCAAAGCAAGTGAGGAAAACCACTATCTTCTTCCATTCTGTCACTGCTGGAAAAGAGAAGTTTCTACCAGGACACTGCCATAGGAAGAGTGCCCATTTTCAAGAATTCTATCATTGTATCAGCAAATATAAAGGAAGAGAGTAGAACCCTATGACTTCTCTTATGCTGAGAAGGAAAATGGTTTACATTTCACAGTCTTGGAAAGCTGCTATAAGCAAGGGTAGTGTAGCATAGCAAGATGGCACTGCCCCCACGTGTAATGAGACAGGGATGATGCTTTATCAAGCATCTCTAACACAAAATTGGGATTACACAGACTGACTTCTCCTCCAACTGCCTTCCTTACCTCTTCCCCCTTGCAGGCTCTCCTGTGAAGCAACAATAGAAAAAACACAGAGGTTTTCTCAGTTTTTAAAAGAAACTGAGACATAACTCCGTGTCCATTCTGCTGTAGCACAAGCCAAGGTACTATCTACAGATGAGCATCCCTAAGTTTAACATATGGATAACAATCACAAATGACAAACTTTCATTTAAACTGGAGAGCAGAACTTACTGAAGCTGATGACATGTGTCTCCTAATGTGTCAGTGGAACTTCCCTCTTGCCAAAAGCAGGTATCGGAATTCTGGGGTTTGACAAAACCCAATTACAACAATATATAAAGAGGAAATAATTGAATTACGTGTGTGAAATGCAAATGCCTGGTTATCTGGCAAATCAGCAGCCAAGCTGAAAATTATTCCCAAGTTCATCAAACCATGGCCAATCACGAATATAACGCTCTGCTATTAGTGTCATTAGCCCTCCTTATAAAGCAGCATATGTGCAGTACCATTTCAGTGGCTAAAATTACAATACAAATCAGTCTGAACAGTCTAAGAGAATAACTTTATCCGACTTCTGCTGATGTTCAGAAGACACACATTAGAGTACTGAAAATTACATGCAGCACCGTTTTCAGCATTCTACAGCTGAACTTCAGAAACCGCTTTAGTCAGTCTATATCAAATACCCTAAACTTGTAATTACTAGAAAACCACATTTGAAACGCACCCCTTGCTAAGAAGCATTCTTCTGGAATTCCTTTTTTATGTATGTACTTACTGTCATTTATACAGGGACACGCACAGGTCCTGGGCACAAACCAGGCCCTGCTGAGCGACTAGGTACAGTACAAAGAACACAAGGCTTCTGCCCTGAAGGCCTTGCTACATCAGGGCTGAGCATTCAGAGTTTTAATACGAGCCTTCCAATGAATGAGACAAAGCACTACACACCTCCGCACAGCCTTCCCAGATCTCTCAGAGGGACAAAACAGAAAAACAGAAGAAAATGAGAAACAGGACGCGTCTCCTCTCTTCAAAACTCTTCTTATCAGAACCATTTCAAGAATTTCTACTCAACAATTAAACTGACTCGAACAATGGAAACCGACGTCCCAAATATACTATATATGGAATCGAGCCCAGCTAGCCCCTGCAAAGACACCGGGCACCAAAGAATCGCACCTCGGACGCCCGGATACTCATCCTCAAATGGCGGAGTGTCGCCCAGCGCACTCACACCTGTCACCTGCCAAGTGCCGGGCCAGCCCCCTCTCTCCCTCCCTCCCTTCCGCAGCCAGGCGAGCCCGCTGGTAGCTCCCGCCCCTCCACGGGCCGCCGCAGCCCCCCGATTCCTCCCCGCGCCGGGAAGCTCCAGCGGCTCGCGAAGGAAAATAAGTTTCCATCTCTCGCTGGACGCCCCGCTGCGCGGCGGCTTCCCGTGCCTTCGCTGCTCTCCCCCCCCGCCCCAGCACGCCGGGATGAGCGGGGTGCCGAGGCTGCTCCCTCCCCGCGCGCAGGCCTTCCCTGCCTTCCTCACCCTGGCACAGCGCGGGGCGGCTGGGGGAGCGCCGGGCCCCCCGCCCCCGCGTCTCTCCCCGCAGCCCCCGGGGGACGGGACCACAAAACTAGCCCGGGGAGCCGCCGCCGGGCCCGTCCGGCGGGGCCAGCCTTACCCTGCTGCCGCTGCCGCTTCTCCTCCTCCTCCTCCGCCCCCTCCTCCTCCGCCGCCGCCTCCCCCA
>VZRE01015192.1:0-48082 GCA_013396775.1 Cephalopterus ornatus | reverse complement strand
GCGGCGGCGGGTCGGTGGGCTGCCCGCCTGGGAAAGGGAGCCTGCGGGGTCTGCGAGGGCTGAGAGCGAGGAAGCGCAGCACACGCAAGGGGAAGAAGAAACTAAGAAAATCAGTATATATTTAAAATAAAATAACAGTAACCCCCCCCACACCTTATATCGGAAGCGATTGTTCGGAGGGGATTGCCAGGCGCTTTCTGTGAGAAATAGCAGCGCTTCCTCTAAATCACTTCATGCTTTAGACGGAGTATGTGACTTCCACCATCCCTCTCAGGTATAGCTCGCACTAGGCTCCAAAATGCCGCCAGATGAGCAGGGCCCACGTGCTGTCCCGTGAATCCCTCTTCCCTGCTCACCTCACACCCACGCCTGCGGAGGGGGTCCCATGATCCACAGCCTTGCCAGCCTCCCCATGGGTCCCAACCTGCCGGCCTGAAAAGAGGGATCAAGGTCCTCCTATGATAGAAAGACAGCTATCCTTGATTTTAATGGGACGTCCAAGTAGGTCTTTGTTTCATAAATGAGTTTACTACTCAGCCTGTCTCGAGTCAAGGTTATACAGGGCTGAGAATCACCGAAATTTATTTGTCACTGTAAATAAAACAGTATTTCCCCAAACCCAGCCAGAAGTGCCTTACAAAAATGGGTAATGGGGCATCTAGAAAGAAAATGCAATGGAAACATGAGTTCACAGAGAGCTGTATAGGAGATTGCTCTGTTGTAAGAGTTCAGGTGCATTAATCAAACCTTTCTCTTTTGCGACCCATGTGTAGGCAATTCATGGTCTGCCCAGTCATCTGCTCAAGCACACTGCTCCTCAGCTCTTCCAGCACAACTGTTTCAAACTTTGCTAAACCATACCTGACCTTTCAGACAGATAGGATGGTATACGGACGTGAATATTTTTTGTGAGCAAGAAACGGAGTTTATTTTGCTAAGTTTAATGCCAAGTTAAATATTTGACCCTTTTGCCTACAGTTACTAAAACAGGGATTTGCCACAGGAAAGCGAAAGACCATCTCTCACTTTGCCATCTCCAGTATTTACTGCAATGCTTAAGCACTGGGATCATGTGAGTGAGCTGCACCGTCCCTTCCCCCTTTTCCAGACTCCCCACACTGCATCTATGTCTGAGCCCATTGCTAAAGTTGCCCTTCTCTCCTCTAAAACAGCTAAGTTTGAGTCAGTTTTTAATACCTTCCCAAAATCAAAGAACAACTATTTAGGAAATTAGTTCTTTGTACTGAAATTCAGAAATGAACTGTTTTCCTGTGTATCTGAAACAAGAACTAAGCAGATTGACCTCATAATAAATTCTGGGTGTAACTCTTACCATGGTGCAAATCAAAGCTCAGTCATCAGTAAGTCACAGGAATCAGAGCCTTGCTTCTTTCCCTGAAGATTTTAGATATTATCAATTTTTTTTTGCCATACCAGGTATGAAGTCATGTTTTTTAAACCTTCATCAGATTTTTTATATTCTTCACTGCTAGAAAATGAAATTTTAAATAGGATTGAGGAATTATTCTAAGCATATGATACAGGACAACCATTTCTCCAAAGTACAGTCAGTTTTTTCAGCTTGGTACTGACATTTCTGATGCTGAAATTTCCTGAGAATGCCTTTTAGAGGAGGAAAGAGGACAAGTCCAGGTAAAACCAATTCACAACTACTGGCACAATTATTTCTGAAATTGAGTTTAAAATTAGTTTTCCACAATGAAAAAAGGTGGCATTGGCAATTTCAAAGGCATTTTTTCTTGAAACATTCAACTGGCAATTTATTTTTTATTCTTCTAAACAGGAGGTCTGTCAATCTTCAGGGTGATAAAAACAGAGGTGGTAGCATTCACTGGCCAAGGACAATCCTTGGAAGCTCCCAGTTGGAGGTTACAACTGCAGCCTCTCCAGTAAAACCAATTATAATTTAGATTAATATCATGACAAGGAAATACAGAAATTTATCTTATTTCCCATGAAACTTCACGCATTGTACTTCTGTTCTACATAGGAGTTGTCAGCACTGTGCCATAGTGCAATAATGTGATCAACCTGTTGTAGAGAAGTGGACAATGCTGGATTTGGAAGTAAATTCAAGTGCTGCATCTCAGCATAAAGCCAAAGTTGTGATCAATGCTTTGCTCAAATGAAAGTTCCCAACACTTGTCTCCCCCATTCCACTATGAGGACTTATACTATATAATAGCTATAAAAAAACACTTTTTTTTTTTATTTTGCAGTGTAGGAATAATCTAGTTATTGATGTTTGTTTGGAGGGGGTCTATTGAAAACTGTATTGTCAGTATTCTAGTTTACCATTTTTAATTTTTGTTTTAAATGTCAGTGTAATTCTGGTTTAATAAACAAACTGAACTCCAGTCAGTCTTCTTTAATCAGAAACATCAGCTCTAGGAGCTCTGAATTTATGAACAGTATTAAAATAACAAACAAGTATAATCATGCAGGTAGATGAAATGTTTTATTAAAGAAACAGGTTTCAGAACAAATTATTCAAATACTATTCTGAACTCCAGTTGCTTAAATTGCTCACGTGTGCAGTTACGAAAAGGTGTTGTGCCCTGATGTTTTTCTTTCCGATCCACAGTACACAAACAGCTCAGTGATCACTGCTTAGCCTCCCTGGTTTTCCAGGTTGTTGCTGTGCTTTCTTCAAGATAGCACCAGCTTTTTCACTTCCTAACAGCTCATCTATTTAGGAGCAGAGCGCAAACATGACATTTGAGATAAAGATGTGATTAAGAGATGCCTTAGTGGTTCATGAGTTCTAGCAGCTTCACAAGATTTGGAAAAGGCCTTTGCTAAAGGAAAATCCATCGAGACAGACTACCCAAGCTTTTCAATTTTAAAAGTATAGTGAAGCATTATTGTAGACTATGTATTCATCTGACATAGAAAGAGAGTATGTTTTTTTTTATCTTAAAAAACCCGCATTCATTTGTATTGATCACAAGTGTCTTAGAAGGATGTTTACACGTGAAGGAAAATAGCCTAGCCAAAGCAATTCTGGAGTTTTTTTAATAATTGTTCTAAAACTGGGAAAGACTGCCATATTAAATCAATATTTTGACCAAGTTGGAAAAAATCCATTCTTGACAGCGTTAGCAATTTACAGATATTTCAGTGCTCTGAATAAGAGAATTAAAAATGTATGAATAAAAGCTTACACATGTCCATATGGCATACAGTTTACTCAATATCTACTAGGAAGACAAATTCAGTATTATTTAATGCTACCATACACCTTTTTTATGAAACTATTTTATGACAACTCAGTGACATAAAATATAGAAAGCCACTATACTTCAGTATAAATACAGATTATGTTGCTTCCCAAATCCACTGTTTCCTATGCTTTGTGGGAAATTGAGTAGAAAGTAATGATAAAAGTTAATTTCCACTTTCCTTAGGATTTATATAATACTGGTACATAGTTGCTGCATTTAGGGTCTTGATCAGAAAACGCATTTAATCTCTTGCTAAAGTCCATCTTTATTTGGGATATCTTTCAATCACTTGCTTAAACTTTATGCTGTGTTGAAACCTGAGACAAAGAATGGACTTAAGTGTTTCTGAACAGGTATAACTTGCTGATTTGAGACAGGAAACCTACCTTGAAGTCCAAACAAATGACTTCCCTATTCCAGATACAAATCAGGCATGAATGTTTTCATAGTAAAAACCCTTGCAGAATGTCTTAATAGCTCTTTCTGTTTCCAGCTACTGATTTTAACCTCTTCTGTCTCAGTGACTTCAGCCAAATACCTTTCCTTTACAGATTCTGTAAATGCGAGAGTGAGAGTGCAAACTGCAATATACTTAATCTTATTATATATGTTAACACACAAGGTGCAATAATTATACAGTGTTTAAATTTCCCCAAATGTGCAGGAGGTTGTTGGTAAGTGGGTAATATGTTTTAAAAAATAACCCAAAGTACTCTCTAAACCTAATTGTTTCACAGTATTAGATTTCTCCATCTTCTTCTGGCCTTCTGCCCCATCGCTGTGATTACCTTAACTCTTCACCCAATGATAAAACCCTCTGAACAAATCCTGTGCCTGCTATTAAGTAAAATTAAAATTTACTACAGATTGTCTGCATTCTTTCTTCTCTTCAGCTGCAGCACTTGACAGCTTGCAAAGTACAGATGAAACACACAAAGCCTTTAAGCCATCCCATATTAAAAAAAAGATAACTCAGAGTTTTCTAATGCGAATATGTACTAGACAGAGTAAATTTTGAAGAAGAAGGATACCGAGTCCTCCATTTCTGTGGAAAACTCACTGGTCTAAAAAAACAGAATCAGCCATTTGAGTTTATACACACTCTGTGCTGGTTTGTTTCCTTCTGGGTCTTACACAAGCCCTTGTAAGGAGAAGACAGCTCAGATTTCAGGTCCACTCTGTCCTATGTCCGTTTGAGATTGCCAGCAGAAGTGAAAATTGCAGGAATACATTTCACTGTGTAACCAGTTGTGCTCTAGCTACTGTGTCAGAATCATCAAGTTCCTGTTCTACTTGTGTGACTATCAGGTTCCAAGTTGAGCTATGTTTCAGTCATAATCTCCCGTGGTTTTACCTTTTCTGTGGGAAAAGATCACTTGTATGTACCCACAGTTAAAAACGTTTCAGTATCACAGAGGAAAATAGTAAGAAACACTGAACTTCCAACTCATCAGCTCACTAGAATTAAGAAAGGTCATCTCTTTGCCAAGGTAAAATTCTTGATACAACTGGGAAAACCAATACAGAAAATAAAGTGGCATCACAGCAGTTTTCAGCTACCGCAATGTTACATAGAGGTAGAAGAGGAAATTGTGGGACATTGGTTAGAAGATACATGACATACCTATTTAAAGGAATGCATTCATGTCCAAAAATTTTAATGTTCAGTTGTTCGTACTTTTTTCTTCTCAAGCTCTTCCAATAAATAACAAAATATCTTAAAACTCCGCAAAACCCTGTTCTTCCATCAGGAGGACACCCATTCTGTGAAATACACACAGCCCTCCAGATCATAACCCAGAAACTATAACCCCAGCTAAGCCAAACACAAATTTGTACCTAGATTTAGGCATAGGAAAGTTCTGTTGGCTTTACTCACCCGCTTAAAATTAAGCATATGTTTTAGCACTTTACTGGATTAGGGCCCATGTCAGCAAAATAAATTTCTTGGAAAGAAGTAATAAAAACGTAGCTTGCAGTGAAGGACAGCAGAGCCATTCACAGCTACAGAAGCTTTAAAACACTAGCTGGTATTTATATATTTAAAGAACAAATCAGGCGTTAAACAAAACATTTTAGATAGCTAACTAATTAGTCTCCTACAGAAGCACCCCCTTTTTTTTATAATTTGATGGAAAATATTTTTTGCATCCTTGCATTCCCAAAAGCAAATTAATTTACACATCAAGGAAAAAAAGTGTTTTGCAAGCACAAGCTTCAAAAGCAATTTTCCCACTGTTTAGTAACAGCCTGGCCTGTTCAAGATACACCATTACATTCCCTAGAGAAGAGGGCAGAGAGGAGGCCAAGCTTTTTAAAAACAAAGTTTCATTTCACATGTGCACCTGAATTTGCTCATTCGAGTATATATAATTGCATATGTACAATAAATGTCAGTTAACTAATTCTCTTGTATGCATTGTGCAACAATGTGTATTTATTTTTAATGCTAAGAATCTCTCTAAATATTTGGTGTTATATGTCTATCCTTTAAAGAGAGCTTACATCATTTGCAAAACCAGAATGGATACAATTCTACTACACCATATCCATGTTAATTTTATTTTTTTCCAGTGAAACCTTTCTGTTGCTAACAACAGTGCAGCAAAGTATGAGTTCTGGTGTAGATATAGCTCTTTTGGCATTTAAAGCACAGTGCTATCTGTCCCCATTCAGAACAGGTCTATCTTGCATGAAGGCCTACATGCTATTTGGGAAAGACAGACAAGGGAGCCACAGTGGTGGAGTTGCCTTCTACACAAAAAGGCAACACTTGGGATCTTCTGAGCTCTGTCATGGGGCGGATGATAAGCAAGTCGAGAGCTTATGGGTTGGGGTTAAAGAGCAAACTAGTAAGGGTGTCACTGTTGTGGGTGTTTGCTACCGGTCATCTTGTCAGAGGGAGGAAGCAGATGAGGCCTTTTTACAGGCAGCTGGAAGCAGCCTTGGAGTCACAGGCACTGCTTCTTGTGGGGGACTTCAGCCACCCTGACACCTGCTGGAGGAACAACATGGCAAAGCACAAACAGTTTCTGGAAAGCATTGACCACAACTTCCTCACACAGGTGATGGAGGAAAAAGTGAGTAATGGTGAGCTGTTTGACCATGTACTAACAAACAGGGAAGGTTTTGTTGGAGATGTGAAGGTTAGGGGCAGTCTTGGCTACAGTGAGTGCACTTCAGGAGAGCTAACTTTCACCTCTTTGGTGACCTTCTCAGAAGAATCACATGGGAACAAGGCCTGAAGGGAAGAGGGCCACAAGAGAGCTGGTCAATATTCAGGCACCACTTCCACCAGGCTCAAGAACTGTGCATCCCTAGGAGCAAGAATTGTAGAATCATACAGGTTGGAAAAGACCTCCAGGATCATTGAGTACAACTGTTAACCCATCATTGTCAAGTCCACGACTAAACCTTGTCCTTAACCACCCTTCTAGTGAAGAAATTTTTCCTAATATCCAACCTAAATGTCCTCTGCTTCAACTTGAAGACATTTCTGCTTGCCCTATCAATTGTTAGCAAGAAGAGACTGACCCCTATCTGCCTACAACCTCCTTTCAGGTTATTGTAAAGAGTGATAAGGTCTCTCCAGGCCTCTGTTTCTCCAAACAGACCCTGCTTAAGCAAAGTCATCCTAGAGCACATGGCACTGAATTGTGTCCAGATCTTGAATATCTCCAGTGAGGGAGACTCCAACAACCCCTCTGGGCAATCTGTTCCAGTGCTGGATCACCTGCACAGTACACAAGTTCTTCCTCATGTTCAAATGGAACTTCCCGTGCATCAGTTTCTGCAAATGAAGCTGGTGAAGGCTCTGGAGCACAAGTCCTGTGATGACCAGCTGAGGGAGCTGGGGTTGACCAGATGACCCGCTGTGGTCCCTTCTGACCTTACCCATTCTGTTGTTCTGTGATCCTGTATATGGAGAGGCCATGTGGTCACAGCGGGACTCTGCGCTAATGCTTTGCCTCTTCCCAGTAGTAGTGGAGCTGTGCCAGCAATCCTCTCACTAATAACCTTACATAGAAAATCTGTTAAACTTCTGCAATAACAGTGTCATTTGTTACTTTAGCATTGCTTCATACCTGAATCACCAGGCAATGCATATGCATTGTATTTTCTGCGTTTTAAAAGGGAAAAACCTTCATTCAAAAGACATCATAATTTATTTTCAAGTTAGCTTTTTCTCTGACCTTTAGTAGCCCCCTCCTTATAGCCAATCTTCCAAAGAGGCAAGGTTGCTGAGTACAGGCCACAGGGGTTTGTGCTCATCCTGCATTCCCAGCTGCAGTCCTTGAGCCCATTGAATGGTTTCAGATAGACACATTTCTAATTCTGAAGGTTTTCAGAAAACAAGTGTCTCGGCAGCAGTGTCTCTACAGAAGGGAAAAATGAAGGTGGATCTTCCCTCACCCTTATGACACATGAGAGAATCCACTGGAAATACAAGTCCTGAGACACAGGAAAAACAAGTTTCAATACTCCACTGTTAATAAATTCCTGATTTCACTGGGTTTCAAAGCTCAGGATCCACAATCCTCTTTTCATATCTTATTTGCATGGTCCACTGCTCAGTGAAACATGGTCACAGTCCCAATGCCCTACAGAACAAACAAGCAAACATTAAATAGTAAATTTATTGATTGCATAAAGCTTATGAGATCACAGATGTGAAGAAAAATGGCTCCAAGGAAAAGTTTTCTCCAGTAATCCTTACAGACACTTATGGGACTTTAATTATCAGGGTCTGTAAAAAAAAAATTAAGAAATCCATTCTTCTTCCTACCTCTTAAGTCAGACATTGCCTTTTCTTCAAAATTCACCCCTTTACCAACACTTCTGGAATCCCATGTCGATTTCTGCAGTGTTGTATACAGTTACCATTAATCAGGTTAAAGTTTTTTATTGTTTTTAAAATTCTACACTTCTACTAAACTCCAGTTCTACTTGTTCAGCTAAAAACAAGCACCATGGAATCCGCAATACATACCAGTCACATCTCACTTCCACTGTATGGCTGTCATCTTCTACTGATGAGAAGGAGACCTGAGCACAAATTGAAATCATGTTGTGCTGCATATGTGCAGGTTTTGTGTTGGGAGAGGACTGAAGAGAAACCTCAGCACTCACTTGTACATTGATCAGATATATGGGAGAAAGGGAAGTTTGATTTATTGGCAATAGCAGCAAGGTTGGGCCAGCTAAGCTAGGATGTGCTAATCTGTGTATAGAAACCAGCCCCATGTGCCAGGCTAAGACAGAGATGGCCAGAATGACAGTTCAGATTCACCAACAGTTAACTCAGCCCTGCGTGTGTTTAAAGAGCTGTAGTAATAGAACCACAAAAACTCCCACCAGGTTGAGATCTCCAGTTTGGGAGCTTTTTCCTAATGCATTACATATTTTAGAGTTTAATCATCAGCCCTTCTCCCAGCAAAACTCCTACTCATTTCAGTTAATCTTTGTCAGAATCAGTCCTGGTACTGGGTAACAGTCTGCAGTTGAAGTAAGTTTCTAATCACAGAAATGAAGTTCTAAAATAGTCTTCCAACATTAATGGTGAATGAAAAACCAGTTTAAAAATGTAATAGAATGCAATAAACATGTATTATTGCAGCTTCATGGAACTATGTTCAATGAACCATAGAGGCCTCAACTGGTTCAATTTCCTAGCTACCAAAACCCAATACCTAGTAGTAATCTGAAATTTGTATATGCATTGAACTGTTACTGATTAAAATAATTGTCACTGAGTATTTTAGTGAGAACATCATCCTAGAAAAAAAGGGAAGATTTAAACCACTGTTAGTAACTGGTTTTTTGTAAGTAATTTGTCAACTCGCTTATAAATACTTGATGCCTGGCACCATAAACAGACTTTGTTTTTAATTCAGAAAACTTCAGTTTAATTTTTAGGACTAATATTTCTATCCAGAAATCTTGCTACCATATTATGCACAATTTATTGTTCCAAATAATGAAAGGCTACAAAGGCAATGCATGTATTAAATAGCCAAAGAAGTTTTGCATTTCTGAGGTAATAAATATTCAAGTAATAAGTGTGTTTCAAGTATGATTAGTGCTCATAGGAGCCTTGAGATTTTACAAATCAGTACTTTTATATCTATACTAGATTCTATACATCAGCTTATATAGGAGAAAAAAACCCCCAAAATAACATACAACAAAGCATGCAGAAAAGAAAGTTAGGTTTTAGTTATTATTTTGATTATGATTATCCTAATCCTGAAAAAAAACCCAAAGGAAGATCACAGTGGAATAGATACAGATGTGGAAAACAATTAAGAGATGGTGTTAAGCTGCTGCAGCTGAGATTCCTGCATAAAGAACAAAAGTTGATTTCTAAAATTTGTAAGTCAAGATCTCATAATCAACATGTTTCCTTTTTGGTTGTTCATCTGTGATAAATCATTAATTTAATCTATCTAACTTTTAGCTTAAGAATGTAAAAGCCATTCATTTTAAGTGATGATTTAATCTAACTTAATATATAGCCTGCAGCATAAGTAAATTTGTAGTTTGCAGCTTAGATAATGAAGTTTCAAAAAAAAGAATTATGTAGAGCACATGGCTATGTAACTGGGCAATATAATTACAAGTGCTTTCTGTTTCTTTCAGAGGTATGATAAATGGTAAAGGAAAAATATATATGTGACCCTGAAGCAACACAGTGATGAAAAAACAGTACCTGGTATAATTTCAGAATGGAATCATATAGAAATGTTGTAAAAGGGATGGGTAAAAAGGTGTAGCATGGTGTGTAATTTTCTGCTGAAATGAAAGGACATGCTGCCATAGATGATGCAATAAAATAATAGTGTGCAATATTAAAACAACATGCGTTGCAATAAAGGAGTTGGCTTGCAGAGAGTACACCTACGTTTCCTGTAAGGTGTTCTGTATTGCAGTTGTCTCTCTCACATGAAGAACTCTTTCATGAGCATCTTGGGAGAAAATTGCCTTTTATTCCTATTGATTTGTAACAATTCCTAGAAATATCTCTAACCATCTTATAATAGAGAAACAGTAAAAAGTGGATAATTTTGAAACAGCAATAATTTGATAAAATGTTTAAGAAAAAACTCTGTCTATTACATTGGGAAGTACTTTTAGCAGGATTGTGGTGGTACACCTTCTAGGCACTGAAATTAGGCTGAAAAAAGCTATTGAAATACATTAGAGTTGCAGTATCCATATCAGTTAGTCTTCTCCAGATAATCCAGTGCCCTGCCTTTAAGTATGCAGATCGGATAATCACTGTGTTCAAACGTACTCTTAAAACCTTTTGCTGTGATGTGTCACTGTAACATAGCCAGCAGAGAGAATTTCTGCTCTGCTTACCTGGCCAGATAAGAAGTTCATACAGCTTTTAAGCTCTGTACTTAATGAAAAGATCAGTAGTTAAAAAGAACTTGTTTAAGAAATCAGTTACATATATTAAGAGGCCTCATTACTATGTTTTGAACAAATAGTAAACTTTTTAAATTCCACAAAATCTGTGGTGCTGTGAGCATTAATTTCTGGGTTAGTGCTAGCTAGGAGAGCATTTCAAATGTAAATCTGAAGGCTCTTGGTCCTTGACCTTGTGGAGCTGACTAGTGTAGATTGTAGTGAGGTCTTGTTTTCATGTCATAATTCCAGGCAGTATTGAGCAAAATTGTTCAGAGCATCCTACCACCTGCAGTGTGTGCTATGTCAGATCACTTGGTGCAAGCAGGAGCTTGCCCATCTCGCTTATAACAACCAATGCAGAAGTAGAGGGAGGAACACAAAGCTGCAGGAAGTACCAGTCAGCAGTTCGTGGTGCAAAGCTGCAACCATAGCTGGCTCTGCAGCCCATCTCAAAATAGAGCCCTTATTAATCAAGGCAATTTTATGAGCATGGTTCTTTCATGTCTCTACTCAACACACAGTACCTGGATCATGATGGCAACATGTGCCTTAAGGACACCCTGCTTAAGAGTGTGTGATCAACAGATACTGCAAGCAGTACCATGCGTTTTTAAATCACATTGTATAATGCACAGCAGTTGCTTGAATGTGATCTAAAGCAAGTACAGTTTATGCAGAAAAGTCTCTCCAAAACAACAAAGAGCGGCAGAAGTACCTGGACAAAGGATGAGTCCTTCCTCCTTGTGCCTGTTCCTTGGCATGCATGAAGGAAACCTGATCTGAATAGAAGCACACTGGGAGCATGGAGCCATTAGGTTTTGGCATACACACAACACAAAACAACCTGAAAACATAGAATCCCCTTACCACGACAGCAGCAAAAGCTGGGAAGTAGGTCAAATGCAGCACCGAATTATTTCAAAATACGGAGCTGTTCCATTATATGAACATTTTTTCTCTTCCATTATAGTCTCAACATAACATTTCTCCCTTTTATTAGATAAAATTATAATTATTACTACAATTCATTTAGCTTCCAGTGTTTCAAACAAAAGAAAGTAAAAATTCTACTGGTGTTTACTGGCCAGGTTCCATACAATGCTTGGATTGAAATTTATGAACAAGAAACTGTCCTTGTTATATGTGCTTCTGTGTTTCCTTCTAAAACTCAAAACCTTTTAATTGTGTGGAGGTTTTTTTCTTATTTACAGTTTATTAACATTTCTACAAAGGGCTAGATCTTGGTCATCATTCACATTAGTTTGTTTCAGTTCCTTTTTGTTGAAAGTGACTTGCTGACATGTGTTCTCACCTTCATGAAATGATCCTTTCCTAAAACAGGAAGAACTTCAGAGTAAACAATGTCACATTAGGCTTTATAAAGAAGAGTAAAGTCAGCATGATACAGAAAGTAATCTTGCCCTACTCAGCACTGGCTTTCAGAGTTCAGTGTGGCTTTTGATCAGTTTTACTGAAACCAGAGAAGAGCAACAAGGAAGGATTAGAAGAGGGAAAAATGCAACGTACGAGGAAAAGATTGAAAGAACTGGTGCTGTTCAATCAAGAGAAGAAAAGGCTGAAGGCAGATAAAATGACAGTCTTCAAATATGGAACAGTTGCTTAAAAAAAAAAGGTATCAATTGCTACAAGTTTTGTGGCTAGACCTTAAATGACCTTTCTAAACTGTGAGTGCAACAAAAGAATTGCAATATTGGGGGAGTTCACACAGTTCCATCTGTGGAGATATCTACAAACAAGTTAATGTATAAACACCTGTCAGGAATGCTGTAGGGTACAGTTCATCCCACAGGAAATAGATTAAACTACTTCTTCAAGTCCCTCTCCAGGCATATTTCTATTACATAGGATTCTGAATATACAATAAAAAATGGTAACTAAGATGCAAAAATTTTTGTTATCTTCTCACAGTTTTTACCAGTGTGATCAACTCCTTTATCAAAGTTGTATTACTGTATCACAGTGTAAAACACTACCACTTTAGATCATGCAAAAAAATGTTGTTCAATCTAAACAGAAAAAACCCCTGCATTTTTCCAAAGTCTTACAGTTCACAAAAGGCTATACTTCTCTTCCCTACCTCTTTCCTCAGACTAACAGGTGATAATGGAACAATTCACTTTATTCTCTAATGCTATTTGGTAGTGGAAATTATAGTCTCATATATTATCAGTAAGATATCTGGTCTACAAGTATTCCAGGTCTCATATTCCAATTATATTAAAAAATTGGAAAGGATCTCCTAAATCATCAAGACAGGGTCTCTATTATGAGAGTCAGATCTGCAGTCTACAATTTATCAAGCCTAAATTTGTTTGCAAAGTTCTGTCTTAAAATGCTGTTTCCATTATACTGACTGGGTGGCTGTTCCAGACCCCTCTCCTGTGATTTTTCAAAATTTCTGAAATTTTCAATATAAATTTAGGTAGGGCAGTTTGTACTACTTCACTCTTATGCCAGGATTGATTTTTACATTAAATATCTTCTTTCTGTCCCCCCAGATAGAAAAGACAGCAATCCCATCCTCTCTTCATTTTTAGGATAACATTTTTTTGCATCCTCTTTAGCTGGTCTGTTAGCCACCTTTCATTTTCTCCTACTAATTTTCATCTTTGCTACATTAACTCTTGTCTTCCTTGATGTATTTCTTTGACATCCTGATGGATTGGATCTAACGCTTTCCTTGTGAGCAAGAACAACTGGTAAAGATGTATACCTCATCAGTATGGCTTAACCTACTTCTAAAATATGTGCTGTGTTTTATCTTATTTTTACTTTTTTTCTCAGTATCTTTGGTTATATTTCCTTCAATATTTAAAAGTCTTGCAGAAGGTTGAGATGCTTATGTTGCAGTCTTGCTTCATCCTAATCATAGGCTCAGTATTTGCTGTTTATACCATTTCCTCACTATCAGACTAAGTCACAACCATTTATTCAAAATTTTTATTTCTGGATTTCATTTCACATTCTAGTTCCTCAAATATAGTGTTTATTTTAATGTATTATCTCTGTCCCACCCTTCAAACAAGCATATTCAGTTTTTTCAACTTTACTGCCATCTCAGGTGTGCTCATTTTCATTTCTTGATGTTAAAACACCCTTCTCCTGAAACTATATATCCCTCAGTAACTTAGAGGCAATACAATTTTTTACCTATGCTTTTACTCCTTTTATTTGTTTCCATGCTCTATTTTTCCTCATATTGTTGGTTATTGACACTTATTTAAACCAGAGGACATGCGCTAATATTCACACCAGCTACATTTTGTGTAGTAGTCTACAGGACTGTGAGACTCCAGGCCCCAGGAGCTCACAGACTCAGCTAGGAGTTTTATTTTAAAATATAGATATAGGGTTCTTTAATACCTCAAGATTGCACCAAGAGAATAAGCCATGGGCTTGTTCCCAAGAGGTTTCTTTATTAATTTAAGGGAGAAAATAAGCGAACTTGGCCAAGGTTCAAAAAGGGCACTACACAAACTAGACAAAATGTTCTACCACAATACCAACTCAGCACGTATACTATTATTCCACAACACTTAAGATCCAATCCCTCCATCTCCAAGCCACCCAAAGCATCAAGAAAGGAGCAAAGAAAGAGAAGCAGAGGGAGCAAAAAGACAGATGATAGAGCTACCACTACAAGCTACCACTTGTAGAAGAACAGCTGTCACACATTCAGATGGCAGGGCTGTCACACAAGGCAAACCCATGCCTATGGTTTCATCTGCTCTGGTCCCTCTGGCCAACCCCCCCACAGGAGGTCTCTGCCCCCCCAGCCACTTTGAGGGTTCCAGGTCAGGGTGAGGGGTAGTGTCCTCACTGTCCCTGCCAATCTGAGCCTGGCTTAGGGGCTCCAGGAGGTGTGGTGAGTTATAGTTTTCCCAGGCTGCTTGTGACTAACAACTACTCCAAGGCTTCCCCATGTGGGCTCCAGGGACCTGCCATGAGGGATATGATGCCGCCCTACCTCTGTGAGGTTTGACCCATCCCTTCCCCCTACAAACACACACACACACACACACACTCACACACACACACACACACACAGACAGACAGACACAGACACACTCCCCACAAGGTGGTTCTGACCCAATAATAACTGATCTGGTGTATAACAAGCACTCACCAGAACGGACACAATTAGGATGTGGAGTTCTCCTCAACCAAAGAGGGTCCAAGTCATTCCTACATGCATGCTCTGCTCACCCATGCCATTATAGCCAATTCTCATGTAGGGCCTCCCACATCTCACCTGATACATGAGTTACTGCAAAGTTCAGATAAAACCCCCCTCTTTGGAGCCAAAAGTGAAAGGAGGAAGAAAGAGCTTGTATTTAAAGCCCAGAGTCAGGGTTTTGGGCAGAGGTGATGCCTGAAGTGTAGTTCCCAGGCTGTTAGTGCATTTTACTCACAGGGGGTGCAGTGTACAGCGCTGGCTGTCCATACAAGCTCTTTGTGGATCAGATGCAGAGAGACAGGTGCTCCAAGATGAGATTCACAACAAAACCACTCTGAATGAATGGTAAATCTCGTGTCCCATTCACAGTTCAGTGCCAACTGATGGTGTGGGAGAGAGAAACTCTCCATTGTGGTGCAAATTGGCCCACCTTCAAATAGAGAGGCAGGCAAGGAGGCTTACCAAATTGCTTCTTTAGCAACAATTTGTTGAAAAAACCCTAGTGTAAAAGAACTTGAAGATAAGCTTTATGGCTGTGGACTACATGACTTTTCTAAGCATTCCGAACTTCTAACCTCTGCAGCTTGCCTGTCTGTAAAAGAGTGGTAACACCCTAGCAGAGTTTATGTAACTGCTACTCAATATTGCATTAAGCTTCCTCCATCTGACATGTAAAACTTCCACCTGCTCAGTCACCCAAGTCCTGACTTGAACTAACGACTTTTGATACTACCAGGCTATATTTGCTCCCAGCAGGCTGATAACAAAGTGTACAGAGGATTGCCTGATATAGTCTGAGACAATAATTATTTTACACTGGCTGTTATTACCTAGCAGCAGAATCACTTTAAGTTTGCTGCTCTCTAGAGAAGAAGGAAACTGCAAATGCAGTGAGAAATCCATGTGCCACAGTGTTTTAAAATATCAGAGTCACTACTGTATCATTAACTATAATTTTAAGCTTTGACAATGCTGTCAATGAGCCTTGGTATTTTGTCATTGCTATACTTTTTGAAAAAATCTGTTTCTCTCCACTGGCTTCTTCTTTCGTCTCTGTGGTTGGCAGCCTTGTTATTTGTTTTTCTCTCTAATGGAAATTGTAGATCTACTGGTAGAAAGCAAAGTGTTGCTATGAAAAACACATGGTTCTCCCCCCTTAAATATCTCTTTCTTTTTCTCTATTTAAAAATTAAGACTTTACAATGTAAATGAATACTGTTTCCTTCCTCTCCCAATTTGTTCCAAAGGCAACAGGAACTCTTAAAATCTGTTTCTCTCTAAACTTACCAGTGAGACAATTCTGAGTTACTGAGAAAAATTTGTTTCTGTTTACTCCCTTCTCTTTTGCACAGAGACATTTTCACAGATCTCCTGTTATCAGGCAGTGCCGAGAGTAGAGCCATGGAGTCTCTAAATGCCAGCAAAGATGATTGAGTTTGCAGTGATAAAGTGCAGGAATAAGCAAAACACTGCAGCATGCTTTAAAGATTCAATCCTGCTCTTCATTCAAACATTTTCTGTGCCTGATCCACACAAAATAAGTATAAAAGGCCAACGAGTACAAAATAAGCCTCTGTATTCCATTAGAGAAGAACAAAGCAGCTCGTAAGCTGTCTGTTTAAGCAACTTTGTAACACCCTGGTTACCAGTGGGGCTTCCACGTTTCTGAATCTGGCATTTTTTTTACTACCATTATGCTTATTTACAGGTCTCCAATCCCTAATCTCCCTGGCCCCTCTCTTAATGCATACCCTATTCCTTCTACTGTATGCAGAATCAGCTTTCTGGATGTTTCCTCGCAACATACAACACAGCTCAACTTGCCAACTGTAAATAGCCCTATCTGCTCCAAAATGATTTGTATTTAAAGAGAAAAGAAGAGAGGAAGAGCTCCATTCACCAGTTGGTCACTGGTAGTCCATCCCAGAAGACACACAGATCAGAAAAACCTCAAGAAAAGTTGACTGGGCACTGCTATGCTGAATTCAGTGTATCCTTACGAAATCAAGACCCTCATATGAGCAGGGATACCTACCTGGTGAATTCAGGTTGGAGTTACAAGGAAGTAGCAATGAAGAAGCTCAGCTGCACCAATGGCAGCTGTGCTGAGCAGGTGACAGCGGAACTAGAAAACAAGAAATGCCTAGGCCTCCTCAGGTGCTAAAAAGCAAGATGTGTTTTGTGGACAGCTCATTAAATTCCATTTCAGTAGTGTTTTATACTTTTCTTTCTGTATGTGGCACTGTTACAAAGGAGCAGTAGTTTTTACTTAGTTTGGGAAGTGCAGAAGAGAGGTGAGGTAGAATATGGTAGCATCACCCTGGCTTCTTCTGCCTTCCAGGTGATTTACAGCTGTGCGCTCAGCAGGGATTTTAGCCACAGCTGGTGCCACAAGGGCAGGAATCTAGTCCCCAGTGGATACCCTAAACTAAGCTCCTCCAAAGAGCAACTGGATACTTCAGTTCTGATCCACAGCTAAATTAATGAGCAGAAGAATAAGCAAAAACAAGCAAAAACCTTGCAGGTGGTTTTAAGCCTATCCTTGAGACTATTGCCTTAGAGGCATCAACGTGAGCAGAACACACTGCAGTTCCTCAGGGAGGCCAGATGTCTCAGACATGGTGCCTCTGCTCATCATCAAGTGCCAAGCTTCTGGGTGTCAGTGAAAGAAATCATCATCATTTGTAATGCCAATAAATTTGTCTCAGAGGCTTCTTTTGCCTCTAAAGTCTGTCACAGTAACTGTATTCTGATACTGACATTGATGGAAAACCTTCCCCTTTGTAAGAGAAACCTTTCTCAAATTGTGAGAGAAACTAGCTTTAAAGGCTTTATGCTGCCCCTAAGCTTATGTAATACAACAAAGCATCCATCCATTACAGTTTTGCTTGTAATTTTAGTGATTCAATTTGATTTTTTAAAATTTGGGAGAGGGGAATGAAAGCAAAAGGTTGAACTTCTTGATTCATCCAGGGTCTCATGAAAGGCGTTCACCACAGTGTAGTCGAACATCGCCATTATAAGCAAAGAGCTCTACGTCTTCCAGGGTGCAAGTGATGAGGGACACATATGCAAGGTGGGGTGTGAAAATGTCCAAGAAAATTCAGAAGACGGAAATTCAGGAAAAGTGAGAAGAATTTTTGCAGAAAATGACACAAACTCATGTGCGTGAGTGCTAGATTTCGTCTTCAGAGCTCTGATTTAGGCTACAAGTTTGGTGATACCTTAGGTAACCGCACAATCTACTGTTCCCAAAGTTCTTCTGCCTCAGTTCTCAGGAAGCATATGAACAACTGGCAGATAGGATTAAAACAAATAGTAAGTAATGGAATGCCAACTTCTGTTGATATTAGCAAGGACTTTGTAAAGAAAGATTTTCTCTTGCCAGAGGAAGAATTTTGTGCCCAAGTTACTTCTAAACTGTGTAATGTACCTATATCCCATACAGAATATGTGTATCTGTAATCAAAGGCCAGAATGAGTATTTAAGAGAGAAAAAAATAAATAGAATGTGAAAGAAAACACTAAGGAGGACTGTAAATAACAAAGATAGTTTGCTTTCCATTGCTAGAGGCACAATGAAACTAAGTGATTTGCATGAGCCACCCTGTCAATAGCTTAAAAAGACTAGGAGCAGGGCATTCTTTTTGTGCATGTGACATTTTCAGCAGCATGGCAAATAAAATAAATAAAGAGAATAGGCCATATAAACCCCCAGAGGTGGGTTTATATTTAAACACAAAGTTTATATTCAAGTTTCTAGGAGAAGAATTGGAACAATGTGGAGTAAGCTTGGATCTTTTCGTTCTCTTAAGATCAAATTGCATAGTATTTTTAGACTTTAAAACTGTACATATTTTGACCCAAAATGTAGTTAAAGTCTTCTTTTGTCTTGGATCTCTTGTGAATTAGTAACACTTGACATCCTACAAACAGGGGCTAGCACAGACTTTCATAGATGCAAACCCAGAATCAGAGTGGGGCTGTTTGGTTGTTTTTTTTCTTTTTTTCAATAAACATAGATTTATAATGTGCCAAAAATCCCACAGATCCCCTCAATCAGAAGTCAAGGGGGAGACTTTCAAAACATTCTAGGCTTTTTTATTTGAGCCACCTTGTAGCTTTTTGTGCAGGCATTCCTTCACAGCAAATAGCACAAGAACTAGCATGCTGAACAAATAAATACAGAAAGGTTACTGAATGTATAACACCTTACCTCCAATCAACCTCCTTCTAGCTTGCATACAACACACTACAGGTTTCAATTGCAAGCACAATTTAATTCCCTCAAAACAAAACAAACAAACCCTGCAAGGATTCAGAAAAAAATATTATTGAGTCATGACAACTTGTTTCATGTGTAAGCTTACTGAAGATCTAAAAGCTCCAGAAATAATTTCTGCTTGTTGAAACATTCATTTAGACCTCACCTCAACATTCACAAGGAGCATCTGTGCATCCTGACCCCTCCACAAGGAAAGATGAGAAGATTGCCCATGGAAACACGAAGTTCATCATTTTGTGAGATCTTCTGACTTGCAGAGAGTTTCTAATAACTGTACCTGTCCTTAATGGCATCTTGTTCAGTGCTCTGGTTACATCTCTGGGGTGAACATGACTTAAAAGGCAAATAGTCTTGTGCATTAAGGTAAGGGGTTTTTTCCTAATCTTAAATACGTAAGGCAGAATTCATCTCTTTAAAAATGGAAACCCCATACAGTTCTCATGAAAAGGTTGCTTTGGACATGCTTTTTGCTAGCATACATCATCCTTCACTTGCAGTGTTACAAAGTCACACCTCTCAGTCTCAAAAATCAAGCTACCTTTTTCATAACTAGCCATCTCTGAAGCAGGTAAACACATCCAAGGAATTAAAACCACGTACCACTTACTATAGGTGGAGTGGTTCACTCTAGTAGAAAGATGAATTTTTGTGCCATAAAAATGATATACTTCTGGGTTCCCAAAAACTACACTGGCAGTCTTCTGTTTAAAAAAAACCAAACCAAAACAAAACAACAAAAAAAAAACCCACAAAAAAAACAGAGAAAGAGAGAGAGAAAGACATAGAAGCATCATTACCACAGTATTTCACAACACCATATCAATACACAAAGTTCATAGCAAGTACAGGTCCAATGATAAGAGGTGAGCTATAGCATGTGCTGCATTGTCACGTAGCAAAAGCCACTTCCTCGTGTGCACGCCTGCAGGTCTATTCCACCTTGCAACAGGAAAAGAGGTGAAAGGGTTAAGTCTCTATTTCCACTGTTACTCCACAGGTTATATGAAGGCTGAAGGTCTTAATGAAGTTTTATTAAGATTTTATATCACATCTTGGCTTCTTTTTTTACATTGTTTACAAACAGAATTAAATCTTTGGGAAAGAAAATTTATAGAGCTTAAAACACACAAGGTTAGAAGAATCTGACCCAGAATTTAACATTTCATGTGGAACTAATACAAGCAGACTCTATTTGCCTTTTCTTCCCTCTGTGAAAGTGGCATTAGGAACTCATTAGATGTGAAGAGGTGTCAAAGATCCTTTGTCTACTATCTAAGGCACATTCACCATTTCCTTTTTCTCCCAGAGATGACCATTCTCTCCTCATGTCCACTTGTTTGGATGGTCATCGTTGACAGGGCAGGCGACTGGCAGAGGAAACTCTCTATTTCACACAATGCAATATACCCAGTGATTGCCTTTGAGACAGGGGCTGTATGCCCAAGAAATCCTTAGTGCTTAGGGTTTGTTGTTACATTTTCCCATGAAACCAAAATTGAAAGAAGCCCTAGTTATAAAGAACCTTTTTAACTTAGCCTTATGATCTAGAAATTTAGGATGTTACTCTGGGAATTGAAAAGAATTAGTAATATGTCAGATGATACAGGTATAGAAATAAATCTACACTTTCAGTTATCTCTGTATTCACTCCTATACTGCAGGCTTTTCAGAATATAGACCAGTAGGGACCTGTCATAGCATAGTACACCCTCTAAGAAGAAGTGGTATCATTGCTTAAGACATAAGGATGTATCTTAAGGATATAAGATCCAATCCAGTTTTTGCAAGTCAGCTAAGAGAAAATACTGCCGTTAGTATCTTGGGACAGATTTATTGTCTCCTTTGCAATGTTAGTGTTGTTCAGTGATTTCTTGCACTACTTTCTTCACATATGTTTTCTGTTTCATTTATTTTAACACCTTGTATATTTCCCAACGCTCAAGCTGTTTATTCTTCCTTTAACCAAAAAAATATTATTTTATTTTTATTTTCTCTTCTCTCTCCATTTGTCTTCTGTTTACAACTTCATTTATTGCTCCTGCATTTTCTTCTTCCCATTTCTCTGTCTCAGTTCCTGGCCTTTGCTTCCATCTCATCTCAGTCTGTAATCTTGGCTTCTTTTCCTTCTCTCACCCTTTGCTTTCACAGCCTCTCCTCCTGACTTTAACACAGTCCTGTGTTACTAAAACTAGCCTGTTAAACTCTCTGTAGCTCTGTGGTTTTGCATGGGGATACACATATGCACATACACATGCCCACATATTTTTCAGCTTACCTAACTGCCATGGGCTATCCAGGGTTTTTTCCCCATTCTCCATGACTGTTTCAACTGAACAGTCACTTTGGGATCCTTGAATATGCTAAGGAGGGTGGTTTTGAAAGTGCCCATAATAAAAAAACTCCTTCAACTTTTCCCCTTCCACTGAATGCAGTTTTTGCCTGTCACAGTCATCTTTCATTCTGTGAATCCACAGGTAACCTGCTTCCTGATCTGCTGTACTGTGCTGGTAGAAGTTTCTCCTCAAGTGCTACCTTGCACATGATAGCCACATTCAAGGGAATGTATGAGAAACACATACTTTCTCCCCAGCTGAGATTATCTTGGATTTCTTACAACAGTAGCTGTGAAATGGTGTAGTCTATAGTTCACATCAGTTCCCTGTCTTTCTCTGAAATGCTCCAAGACATCTGTTTGGGTTTGTCCACTGGCTGCCTCGCTGTGTCTTCAAAGCCCTGGGATCCTTGGAAAGGCTGTGTGGTGCCTGGCTGCAGTGGGAGCATCCCTACTGCTATGGTTAGAAATGCCCACCACTATTTTGTCGCCTCGGTCATCTCAGCTATCCAGAAATGAAGACCACCCCAAGAAGAATCGGTAGGCTGTGATTCAGTCCTTTGAGCTCAGTGTAATACAGCCTGGTTGGAGTGAGAGCTGGATCTAGTCCTTAATCAGGCAGTGAGTGCAGTAGTATGGCTAAGTATAGTAGCCACTTAGTTTACAGTACAGTGACCCAATAATTATGCAAGATAATACTGTATGCACTTAGCTTGCCTGTACCATTCAGAGCACTTGCCAATAATACACGAGCACATTTCATTATCTCCTTCCCCAGCTCAGGGCTCTTTATAAACAGTTTTTTTTCTCCCAAGAGCGCTGGAGCTATGGCACAGAGCACTGTCTAGGTATATTTAACCCTGCAGATCATTCCAACATGCTTCTTTAAAAGAAGATCATATTGTTTTTCCTGCTTTCCATTTTTGAAAGGCTAGGCTTTGGCCAGAGGGTACTCTACATATCTGGCTGTAAATAGACTGCTTGGAGCCAAGCAATGTGGTGCCTTGACTAATTTCAGCATTCACTTAAGCTAAATTATTTATGATACTCTCTGCACAGGCTTTGCTCTGTTGTTGTTGTTCTAATGTCATAATCTCAGCCAGAATAAAAGGATAATTTTCATGTGTTTTCAGCTACTTTGGTAGCTAACACATGGCTCTGAAAACTGAAGCCAATGACAATATATTCAAAGTTTGAACTGAGTGGCCAGAAAATGGAAATTTTGACGTGTCAGTAAATCACATCCCTAATGGTGAGAAAGCTTAACAATTTTACATAAGCAGCTGAAACAACATCAGAAACATTTTCCAATGATACAGGTATTCACTTGTATCAAGAGCTCATCATCTTTGCTGCAGGAACATAAATCAGGTAGATATTAAACTGAGAATGGTCTATTGTCACCTTCATGCCGGTATTACAAGTCCAAGTGCATCGCCAGCAGAGTGTGGCTCCATCGTCATGAGAACAAAAAACGCCACAGAGGCAGAAGGAAGAAATGCAATGGTGTTTTTAAGAAGCCTTCTAGTTTCCAGCAGGCACAAGGCATGAGATAAGAGAGAGAATAAAAGTTAGAAGGGAGTGCAGAGCAGTGAGGTACCCCTTTCTTCACTAGCTGGTGGCTTGCCAAAGAAAACAACAGAAGTGGGGATTAGTGCTTGCAACATTGCACTACATAGGACTACCTATTCCCTGCCTTTTCTCCTCTGAAAAGCTGTCATGTGAGGAGAAACATTCCTTCTATTATTTATGGGACAGCCACTCTTGTTTATTATGCTTATGTTACTATGCTACATGCCAAGTACAGACCCTCTTTTTCAGAGAGGTTTTCCTTTGTACAGAGGGGAGAAAAAAAAAGGAAAAGAAACACACCCCGTCCCACCCCCTTCGCCCCTTGTTTGCAAGATTAGTGAGGAAATTAAAGCCAGGGTAGTTAAAGGAGGTCTTTCTACCGAGTTGTGATTTTGCTTAGGAAGGCAGTAGAAGCAGAGTAGTGCAGTGCCCTGACACCATCGTGCTCCAAGGGATTAGCAGGAGATCTGCTTCCAGAGCATTTCTGCTTGCTCCAGTACCGCTCAACCACCCACATCCCTTCCTTAACAGCCCAAAGAGTGGAGAACTCACACCAGAAGAAAGATTAAACAACCTATAATCTGAACATCACTATTTGTACAGCTTGTAGGAGATGGACAGTTTCCCCTCCCCTCTGGGTTTGGAACAATGTTGATAGGAAAGAAAGAAAAACAAGTTTTTTCCTCACCCAGTTTCTATTTTTTTTGAGGGAAGCTGAAGGACAGCTGACCTATTTTCTGAGTTCAGCAACACAGGAGGCTCTCTAGCACCTGATCACTTCTTTGTGCCTGTCCCCTGAAGCATGTTTAATACTGAAAGGCCTGCCCTTGGTCAGTGATTGCAAAGGAGGAAACCCTTGGCTGTGCTTGGACTGCAGGCTTCATACTGAATGCAAGCAAGGATTTGAAACAATCCACTGAATACAAAGCAAATCCCAAGGCAAAGGGAAGGGAAACCAGCAAGAGTACTTTCTGTGGTAGATGGCAGTGAGTTTATTGCCTGGCAGTTCACAAACTGCCTACAGCTGGGGGAAACTGTTAGTCCAATTCTCCCATGTTTAATGTGATTACTAGTTCACAGGCTTAATTTCATTGCTTTGAATTCCTCTTCACTAACAAAATCAAAACAATCAAACAGAAAAAAAATGCAATAAAAATCTCTTCCAAAACACAGAATAGAAAATGTATTTTTCAAACCAGGAACCTTCACTCACTCTGTCTTCAGCTTTTTTTTTTAATCATTATTATTTTTAACCAAAGTATACACAGAATACGCCATGTAAGAGAAGTCTTTCTCTTTTTCCAGTGGGCTTTTTAAAGAAGATGCTGACTGATGCTCCTTGAGTATAGAATCTAGGAATGGAATATTCAGATATGAGAGACAACAGAAAGACAATAGATTTGCAGAGGCCACATAAAAACCTGACTTAGTTGGGCAGTGAGAGAGTACAGCTCTCCCCAGCTAGAAGACTGTGCTAAGAAACAAAGCTCCAGACTTCAGCATCGCAGCTGCAACACAGAGACTTGGTTCTGCCAGGAAGGGGCAAGAGAGTGAACACATTAAGTGAACAAAAAATTCCTATCTCATACATAATTTTTCAGTTATTAGCCTTAAAATATAGGCTACAGCCACTTAGTTCAGAAACTGCTTATTGCTTCACAGTGGCCTTACAATAAGATGCTGAGCAAGCATTTTGCTGTTGATCAGCAACACAAATACCTTGTGACAACAGCAATACTTCAGATGAGGCCTTTTTCTTTATTGGGCATGATCTGAGTTACAGAACAATTCCCAACAGCCAAAAGAGAAATATGCTAGTGATATGTGTTCCAACAAACTGCATTTTTCATGCTATGAGGCTGCTACATAACCACTATAAACAAACTGTAGGTTTAATATGCCAGCTTACCCTTTATTGCAATAAGTTGCTGAGCTTACTTGGTTTTCATTCTTAATATAGTATTAATAGTTGTTGCAAATAACATATTTAATACCTTTCCAAGGCAGGTACCTTCAGACTATTGAATTAAAAAGAATGATAACTTTCCATGCTCTTTCAGACTTACCTTGGTGAATTTTGCTGATATGGTTTCTTTCATGGACTTAATATGTATGTTTTATCACTTGCTTTCTCACAAAGAACCAGAAATCATTGCTTTGTTATAAACAAAACATCTGATATATGGCAAAACTGCTCTCTTAGTCCTTGTACTACCCTCCAAGTCCACTGCAGTTTTGTTTGCTGATTCTATTACCTGTTAAATTTATATTTTCTGTCACTGAGGCTGACTATTTAACTTAATTTACATCTTGCTCTGCAATTACTGCATTATTTAAACATTTATAATCATGCTTGCCAATGATTGTCTCCATGTTTCTAATTTGTTAATTAACATTTATTGACTATCTGATTATATTTTACTCACTGTTGGCTTAATTTACATTGAATAAGCCATAAACAGTTGTTACCAATTATTATCAGTTTAGCTCATGCAAGATTATTGTTATGCCATTGTTGACATAAAACTACAGTTAATAATTCATTTAATTTCCTTCAGCCTCACAATCGTGGCAGGCATGGAGTTATTCTCCTGCTGTTGGTATCCCTGACTGCACAGCCTTTCCCAAGCCAGATATCATCCAGCAGGTTTACAGATGAGTTATGTTCCAGGGATTTTTTTTTGCATCATCATCATCTTTGTTCATCCCCTTGCTGTCCTCACCTAATGAATGTCAAACCAAGTCCATTAGCTTCAAGGGAATTACTTTTATTTATAGTGGAGGATGGCTGGGCTTACTGAGATCTCTTCTGCTGCTGCATCCCAACAGACATATCTCACTCCAGTGCCCCAGCAACCTTAGGTTCTTTACTCCTATTTCATTTTCTCCTACTTCAGGCTTACTTCTGGCTTTCTGTCCTCATTGTACCAGATAAGTTCTTGCAGTCCTGCCCAGTGCTTCTTTTACTGCAGAGCCATTGATCCCCTCCGTGATATTCAGTCCTGACATTCCCACCTGTATTCCTTCTATTAAATAACCTTGTAACACTTATAGTCATTGCATTCTAATAAAGGGTGTCTGCAGCCCCTTAAAACCTTCCTTCCAACCTCTGTGTATTTATAAAAATCACAGATTTCATTTATGCTGTACTATCTGAGATTTTTTTACCTCTGAGGAACTAGACTATCTCACACAGAAGGAATGTCTTCTAGGTGAGGAAATCTCTTCCAAGCCTCAGAGGACATGCTGCCGTCCCTCCTTTCTCTAAATTTCATCAGTTCTCTCTCAATCCCTCCACACTCTCAACACTGTACAAGACTACACACTTCTCTCCAAGACCTCCCAGACTTCATCCACTGCTTTAGCTGGTTATCTGACTCCTCTTTCTTTTTCTTTTTTGGTTTGTTTAGGTTTCAAATCCACCTGAGTTCGTGCCTTCACAAACCCTCTCCCTTATCAAGGGGCCTGTGTTGTTGACTCCTACTGAAGCCCCCAGTAGGGAAGAAATGCATCCAGGCTCCCAGATTGGTGGCTGTACCTTGCCCTGTCGGCCTTGGTCCCTCCTGTACCCAGAGAGGGATTGACACACTGTGGAGTGGCGATCAAACTCAGCACCTGCAGAAGCCAGGCTCCAAATATCACACCCAGTTGCGCTGCTGGGGAGCTGCTCACACGCCCCAGATGCAGATCACACATCCAGACATTCTGAAGGTACAGTATACACCTTCTCCAGAATCCAGTTACTGGCCATTTCTGAAAGATGAACAGAAGTGTTTTTTTTTTTTGGTCTGAGGAATGCCCCTTCCTCTTCTAAGGATGAATAAAACGGTGTCCAGGGCATGAAGATCTGAGTCTTTGCCAGCAGCTGTTAAAAACCCTCCCTGATTTTGTTTGCTCATAACATATACCCCAAAGCCTGGATGTGATTTTATTGTATTGCTCTTCCTGGCTCCAGGTCAGCTGACTATGTGCTGGGAGTCTCGTGGAAGAAATGGTATCAGCTAGTCTGTTTGTAAATCATGCTGCAACATGCAGTTATGAACATCACGGGGAAGATCTGGGCACCACTACAGTACTAATAAATGGTCAGTAATAATAAAAATAGAGGAATAAACTATAAACAAATAGCAGCAGCAGGAGCTGGCAAGAGCCAAGAGACTTGAATGTTTTCTTTCCTTGACTTTTTATTAAAGTTAGTAAAAAATTTGTATATAAGGAATCTTTTTCAGCAGAAAATATCTTTGTTTTTTTTCCAGAGTGAAAACTCAGCAACAGAAAGAAACAAATGTTTCTATACCACCATAATCAAACTTAGTCAACAGATATATTCATTTACTGAAACAAACCATTTTAGTCAAATGCAAACATTTAATAGGATTTTAAAGAGGACTCTTTAAAAATTTTTAATAAAAATTATAAAATGAAGAAACCTCAGAAATTAATAATTTTGCATCCTGTCACACAGATTCAGTTGCACAACTTTTGCTAAAAATTTGCAGCCTATTGGAATATATTGAATACCTAAGTGTGTGTGCATGTATTCTTATACATGTACAAATACATACAAATACCTATAATGTGCTTAACTCTTTCATGGCCTTAGAAAAATGTCCATGAACCTCTCAGATGCCAACATTCACTGCCCTTGCCCTGAAGCAAAGTTTTTGGAAAGACATTACCTGCCAGGCACTCACACCTTGGCTATCAAAGGGTATGCAGAGCCCAAATGGGTTGTTATTCATCAAAAGTTCATCTGTCTTGAAATGGAAATAGCAAATGCTTTGCTACACTGAAACAAAAGCTACTGTTTTTTCACTTTTTTCCTGAAAGTGCCTGTTTGCAGCTCTTCTCACAGCAAAACCCTATGAGGGCCACCTAGCAGCCAGGTTCTGCTCTATGAGAGTGGTGCCTTTTCTCCTGGGGTGCGATAGGTCACAAGCTTTAAGAAGTTTCACAGTCCCACCTTGAGTGAAACAATAACTTCTCCTTGTTATAAATAATGTCATGGTAATTTGGGTCAAAATTAAGGACCTTGATGATTAGTTTCTAATACTGTTTCTGCATCCCCAAAGGTAAAAAAGAACCTGGTAAGGAAAACAGATATCCAATGAATCCCTCTTCTGTTGATTGAATGATGTTACTATTATTTCTACAGACTTTAAAACACATGAACTTAACTTCTGTGTTTAATTTTATTGTTCCTGACACTTCTGGTCAACATAATGCAATGTTAAGGCCTGATAATTCTTTGGAACACTCAGTTCTTACAAATAATGCTCAATTTTTGATTACACTGTGGAGTGTTACTTAGCTTACATAATCAATGTAAGCTTGGACAGTATGAATATCTGTATGACTTGTTCTGATCCAGGATCCTGTTTCTTATCATGGACCATAGCAGATGCCTACAGACAGAGCAGAAGTAGTATGGACAGGGGGATCCTTTCTCTGATGCATCATTCCAGCTTCCAGCAATGAGCAGGTAGGGGATTTCAGGATGAAGTGACATCTGGATTGTTGTATTAATAGGTCTTGATTGAGTTATTCTCTATAAATTGCCCAATACTTTTCTATGAATTAATTTATTCTTCTGGCTGCCATGGTGTCCTGAATGGGTGAATGCCACAGAATAATTGTGCTTTGTGTGTATTAACTTAAACCTGATGCCTGATCATGCAGATGACAGTTTTTCTGATATAAGATGTAAGGAAAATGTGTTTCCTGTGTATCTTCTCCCCTGCTATTACATCTCCTCACAATTATCTCTCTTTTTCAGGCTAAAAACCCAGCAACCTCTGTAGGTCATCTCTCATTTCATACCTCTGAGCATCCCACCTCTCTTTCCAGACTGTTTTCTTCACAGCTACAGTAAAATGACACATTTCACCCCTCAGCTGCATCCCTTGGCTCACATCTGGTTTTCGGTCCTGGTAGAGGGTAAGGCATCTGTGATGCAAGTAAGATCTCAGCAGCCACTACTTAGGAATTTGGGAGACAAATGAAAATTATCTGAAAAATTTGTTTTAAAAACCACCTCCTCTTTGCTACACATTTTGAAAATACAAATAAAATATAACGAAGCTTAATCCCAAACCTAGTGGCTATGGGCACCTTCAAGCTGAGATGACCTGGGGCAACCCCCAGAGCTGGACATATTTGGGTAACCCATAGAACAAAGTCAGTGTCTGAGGACTGAGATCCCTAGGTGATGAATTTTAGGGAAATCCCTCCTCAAGGTACAGACCAGCCCCCCCTTCGCAGTCAGCAAGCAGCAGAGATGATTTTTTGCCTGGGGAAACCAGGTTACTACATATTCTTAACATATACTCTCATTTTTGAATAGTAAAAGCGTAAGACTAAGGGAGAGAATCTAATTTTCCTAACTATTATGGGAAGATGTGTGGCTTAGTTTCTTGTAACCATTTTTTTGATCAGGAGCCTCTGAGAAATTTTAAAAAGACTTTTTCATTTAGTAATTTATGAGGAGATCGGGTTATTTCAGAGACTTTGAACTCAAAAAGTTACTCCTTAAAGAAAAGCTAGTTGTCACAGTTGCAATTATGCTATACAGCACGTAGAGGAAACCCAGGCAAAAAGAAGCAGCACAGCACGAATACAGCTACCCCATTCCAGCGTAGATAAACCCCAAGCAGTGTCAATTTGAGCTGCTGTTCAGCACTTGGCTGTGGAATTATAACCTCAATTTAAGGTTATTACACTATTTGTATATAACAAGAAGATATGTTTTGTGTCTTTGTAGCCTTTCAGGAAAGACTCATAAACCAACACTGAATTTCCAGGGAGCCCAGCGAAATTCCTGTTAAGAGTTTTTTTGGAGACGAATGAAGCAACATGCTGTAAGTTTAAATTACTCATTTATCATCACACAAGTTATTTAGCAGCAAAGCCCAAAACCCAGAAGGCTTTCTGATGTTTGGTAAGCCTATAATAAATGTCACGAGATGACAGAGGGTTCCTGAGGCAGGGGCCAGGAACTGATAAGGCAAGAGTTGCATTCCAGCCTCCTATCTCATGTTTACTTCAGTCTGACCACTGGGCAGCATTCTTTCCAGTGGAAGGAATAAAGTGCAAATCTCTTTCTTTCCTTTATTCTGAAGGGCTAGGCTCTATTTCCGGGCAGAACATGAAGGTTTACCTTATCAGGAGAAATTCCCATATGGCACAGCCTGACAAACAGCTCAGCCACGTGCAATGTGCATTCTCGTGCTGCAGTAAGAGGACGAGCTGGTGGAAGGTGTACTACTCTGCAATATCTTAGGGCCAGATAATACTGTAATGACAACACAATCAAGTCTGAATGGTCTGGGGGTTAATGAGTTGTAACAAAGCTCTCCAGTTGGGATGACGTAGTGACAGAGGTTGCGTGGTCGTTAGAGTTCAGAGCATTCCCCAGTACTTCAGACTGTGCCAGGCAAACAACACAAGTTTTAAGCTCTCTGGAAAGTGCTTTCCATGTCAAAGTCACTGGCCAGGGTTTCCCGCTCTGTTATATGAATGCAGAAAGGAATGGCAGCTCCTACTGATTAAAGGAATAAGTCTTGGCCTTATGGGGAAGTGTTTTTCTCAGAGCTGTCAGGAAATCTTAGCAAAGGCATTGGCAGCCTGGAAAGCTCTGAGGCAAAGGACATGCTGCTTCAGACAGACTGACAGACAGTGCCAGCCACTCACAGTGCAGAAGGTGCTGAGTTCTCAGGACACCAGTAAGAGGACAGGAGGCCTCTCACCAGCCCAGAGTCCTGGGATGGATGCACTCTGTGTATGGTGGATCCAGCTGGTTTGATTGATCTCACTCTAACTATAATCTACAGGAGCTTTTGCTCAGAGGGGAGGAAGTTCTCCTACTTGAAGTTCTGTTCCGGCTCCTTTTTGGGACCAGCGCTGGAGGAGTCACTTACATCTGCCCATCCTGTGTCTAAATAATTCCCTGTATCAACTACTGTGTCCCAGAAAAAAAGTAATGAAGTTTTGGTTTTATGAATGCATAGGTTTTTACTACTCTTTGTGGATTTTTGTCAGTTCATCTCTGCTGGAGGGGAGACCTAAGTTTTCATTTGTATTTGAGACTGCAAAGATTGGACTCAATTTCAGCAGGAGCTTGCAGGCTTGTGCAACACAGATAATAAATAATTAGGCACACTGGAAAGTGTAAACAACTGCAGTTTCTCTTTCAGGTTGTAGAGGGGTAGGTAGGAGCTTTTTCAAATGTAGAGCATTTTGTCTACAGGTGGGGTGCTCTAAAAACAGTGGCAACTACATATTCCTTATATCCTTTGCGAAAGTCTACAGTATCATCTGTTAAAAAGCATCTGGAAAATCCACCTTAAAAAACCCACACCAATGAAATGGCCTGCCAAGCTGCAGCTTCCCAATCCTTCCATTATAAAGAAATTTGCTTATGGTGCAATTTATGCAGGCTCCATATTCCAGCAAAAATACATCAAGTGGTATCAGGTTACCAGAATCAGTCCTAAAGCAACTGTTTCCTATAAGGGGAGGATAAAAATATGAAGTAGAAGCTTGCTTCACATTCAGTAAGTCGTCGTGACACAAAGCTCTAAGGGAAGCAACAGGAACATGAGAAATGAGGGTGGGTTGTTGTTTTTTTTTGGTTTTGTTTTTGTTTTTTTTCTTATGAAACCCTAATATGGTTACTAAAAGCAGAGGAAACACCCACTTTTCAAAACTTAACCATAATCAATTTTCCAGCAGGGACAATGTTTGCAGCCAGCAGTCTATCTGCTACATCAGAACAATGACAATAGTAATACTTCTCCCTCTTATTTGAGAATTTTATTGGAAAAAAATTTTATTGTATCTAAAATACCCTTGTTTGAGGGCTTTGATGGCCAAAAATGTTTTGAGCCTCCATTTCGGGTCAAAGAGCCTTCCTGAAAGAAGATCTAGAACTACAACCTCCCACTCACTATGGATAAGCTTATGTTCTGTCTTCCAGCAGTAACTCACTATTTCAAAGACATGATTTGAAATAAAAGTACAGAAAGGGTTTTCAACTTTTGCTGAACTGCTTAGGTTTTACTGTAAGGGAAGCAAATATTAGCAGAAGCCAATGCAGCTGCTATAGAGGGTTGAATTTGGTTTTTTGTTTTTGTTTTTTTTTTAAAGAAGCTACATAGATGCATGAGACAAAACTAAACCACATGTTTAATCAGTGGGAGTTAGAATAGTTTCCCTAGAATCCACAATCATACATTCATCTGCTGAAAATACCAATCTTTTTACAGAGAATTTTTCCTTACTTTCCCCACTTATCTGAAGCAGAAACAGCAAGCTCAGATAGAAACTTAAGCCCAGACGTTCCTTATTTCAGAGATTAACCTGACTACTAGAAGAGCACTTCTACACAAAGTGGAAGTGACCTACTTAACTACTGTGACTCATTTCCCTCTTTCTTTAGGCTGGTAGTTAGCTGCCATGCCCCAATTCCCCTCACCCCAGAGGAAGGGCTCTTGTTTTGCTGAATATATGTGTGTAGCTTTAAATATGAGGCATTTCAAAATGTGCTCTGGAGAGGAGGGTGAGCCTGAAGTACCTGGATCTACATAAAACTTCAGCTTCACAGGAGTCTTATTTTGGCAGGCAGTAACTCTGCAGTTACACAGCTGGGTATTATATTGTCTTACAGAGTAAATCTAGGCAGGCACTTGCTTGTTTAGAACATTTTAAAACATTAGATCTGCAAAAGATATTGGCTTGTCTACTTTCTCAGCTGATGTGATCACCTGCTCCCATTACTTGATATTCTTGAGCAGTAAGAACAAGGTGATCCTGAAGAGGTGACACCCATGTGTGGTATTTCATACTGGCAACAGCAGTTGAACTTTTAGCGCTGATGCTGCATTATGAGTTCTGACTATATGCGAGTAAGAGCGTGACACTGAGTATCTGATCTTTTAAGTTTCTTTCTCAGAAAACATGAACAAAGCTGCATCTTTCTTGTGCTATTCAAGCTTGTCCATGACTTTTATTCCTGTAGCCATGAGATCCCAAACATGCCATTTAGGTTCAGAGTACTTCACAGCAATCCTCTCATGAATAGTCACTATGCATGCAGAGGAAGAGATTAAAAACCAAATGGTGGACTCATGTCAATCTAAGGACTGACATGCTGCAAACTCATTAAGGAATAGCTCTCTCAGCTTCCTACACACATACTTGCTGCGTGTGACACTGCCTTTTTTGAGACTCCCAACCTGCCTCTGTGACTTGCAGCTTAGTACTCTGTTCTTCGCTCACACCCAGACCTTCCACCTGCCTGTATAAACTGCCAGGAACCCACCACATCTCTTGCCTGACCAAGTCTCTGTCTTGCCACCACAACCACTGGTGGAGCAGTATCTATTCTGATGAGCTGTACAGTCACAGATCTGTTCTTCTGTCAGAGTCAGAGAGGGACCTGGGTTCCCCTTTGCACACCTGTCTCTGGCACAGAGTGGAATGACCAAAATATCTGCACTATTTTCTAACAGTCCTTTCAAAAGCAAAAGATGAGAAAGATATTTGTATACTTTTCTCTCTCTTGCCCATTTGGAGCCCTTGCTTTAGATAGGTACTGATAGACTCTTTAGTACTTTCCATATTAAAAATAGGTAAGAGCCAAGATTGGGAGCTAGAACAGACTTACAATAACCAGTGGCATTACATGGCACTAAACTGAAGAACATCTGTATGTCTCTTGAAGTTTTTCACTAAGGAATGCCCGTGAGCAAAGTTCCATTCTTATGTTAATGTATATTTACCAGATAATTTCCTACATGCAACTTACCTTTCTAGAAGAGTCTATGTACAATATAGATTGAAATTTCTTACAGTATTTACAGTATTGCTACAAAACATCATATCGTATGGTAAGATCAGCTCTCTGTTTCACTTTCTCTTTCTGCCAGTGCTTGTTGCTTCTTTACCTCTTGTCTCTAGTAGCCCTTTCTGAAGAATTTTGTTATTCTTCCTTCTCTGACAACCACAACAATCTCCTCAATGGGTCAGTTCTTCCAATCATGCCCTGTGCAATTTATAATGTATTAAACATTAAAGCTAAATAAAAAGAAAACAATGAAGAAACCAACCCTAAAAACCTCGCCAGAGAGTTTTCTTTACATGGTGCTCTTTCACCACATGTTCAATGTCAAGCTGATCTTAAAATACACTTTCTTTGATGGTGTATATCCTCTACACCCCTCCCAGATAATTCCCCTCTTATCATCTTCCTTCATTCTTCAGGTGAGTTTTTTTTGCTAATGCGTAATACAGAAATCCAATTAAATAGCAATCAAATTAAAATACCTCATCCTTAAGTAAAGTGTGTAGGAGCCTATGCTGAGTGTGTGAGAACTGAGACTGGCAAAGTGCTCAGAAAAACATACACAACCAAGCCTCAGTGGTGGGGTGAATGATATTTTCTACAGTTTCAAGGATCTTCTCAGAGGAGATTCTGTTGCAATACAGAAAGTTCCTGAGCTGCTAAACTGAGAAGAAGCCTGAAAAAAGGGACCCTGTCTGCCAGGACATAGTGGGCAAGAAGGAATTTGGTTTCCAAATGCTTTAATTTCTCTTTTGTCTCACTTTTAGTTTTATCTGTTTTTAAATCTATGAGATCTAATTTCTGTTAAAATAAAACTTGGGTTTAAGAGGTCTTTTGCAGTCTTAAGAATGTCCAGTTTAAGAAAAAGCTTTAGTTAGATCTGCCTGAACATTCTAGCCAACTTGGAGTCCCCTGACACCACCTTAGGTTGTGAGGAACACACCTGTTGTCAGTAGAGAGTAGCAAGAAATTAGCATTTCTAAATGCCACCCTTTGTCAAAATGCCTTGCAACATTGCGACAGACACCTACGTCCTGCCTTCAAAGATCTGCATGGTGTTTTTACCTGGGGAAGAAACATGCTTCCTCTAGCGAAACAGAACACAGAATCTGCCTTAAAATTTTCAGAATAATCGAGATACAGTGCTGTACAAATCACACATCAACCTTTTCGTCCGCATTTACTTGCATGACTCTTACTGATCTTTGCTATCATATGAGATTTATATCTTGATTGTATTAGCATGGGGAATGAGAATAAGCAGTATAGGAAAAAGGTTATTGGAAGAATGAACAGATGAATCAATTAGTTTATTCAGACAGTTGACGGGACTGGTCTTGTAATACCATTTTTGTACAGAAAGGCAAAGTGATGATTCCTGTTGCCTAATACACTACACAATTACTCAGTTTGCAAATGCAGAATCATCTGTACTGGGCACATCATCATCATATTTGACTATCAGACAGACTTTTCTCTTTTACTTGCCATCAGCATATCCAGTTCAAAGAATGGCTGGGAGTTTTCCATTTGTTATCTGAAAAGCATATGCCTTTTGCATGCATACGCGTTAAGGCACAGCATAAACATAAAGGCAATTTAGGTTTGAAGGGACCTTTGGACCACTGTATCTCTGCTGCGCAAAGTAGGGGTAACTTTCACGGTGCTCAAAGCCTCATTCAGTTAAGTTTGGAAAACCTCAAAGTATGTACTTCATTTCAGTCAGGAGATACCAATTCCCAAGCCAGTCCCCTGCCAGGACTACTAATTTCTGAGTATTCCTCCTCCAAGGAGACTCTTCTTGAAGAGCAAAAAATGTGAAGCTCCTTTACAGTGCTCTATGGCAGCCTCCCATGGTATATTGAAGAAGATGAAATCTACTCTCCTGAAGACCAATATTATCACCCTTTCTTTCTTTTATTAGGGGCTTAAATTTTATCATCTCATGGTCACAGTAATATCAAATTGTAATGTAAAGGCAGGTTGCCAGGTAAAGAGCAGAACAGTCAGAATATCAGCTTATTTCATAGCAAAGAGTTTCAAGACAATCCTTTATAATGCAAAAATGAAATTCATAAAAATGTTACTGTTATGCAAGGCCAAAATGAGATGCCAGTGAGAGTGACTAGTGTATATCTTCCTATTACTTGTCAGTCCAGTTTTACCTTGCCAGTTTTAACCATCAATGAAATAGTTAGCAACACTAAACTGTGTCTTGCTGCATGATTTAAATAATAACATGCCATTCAGATGAATGGCAAAAGTTCAGATCTTTTAAGATCTTGCTCCGCCTGCTTGTGGACACCTTTGTATTGCTTATCTTTGGCTTACGCTTTCAAAACCATCCTTACAGCCATTTGAGAACAGCAGGATGTTTGCATAACATTAAAGCCACGGGATAGAGCACAAAGTAGCATGCTCTGCTGGACAGACTCATCTTGTGCTGCCTGTGAGCCAGCTCAAACTGCCCACACACTATGTGTCCACATGATTTATTCACTTCCCTTGGGTCATATACTCCCTTGCTCCTTTCTTCGTCTCCTGTATTTTTCACAATTGCTTTAAGAGCCCTTTATACGGACAGAACAGCAGAAGAGTGGCACTTAGAATGGACATGGCACTATTTCACTTGTAAAAATAAACATGTGCATATGCTTCTATGTGTATGCACATTCAAGTTTAGTTCAGTGAGTCTTGTTTTTCTGCCTTCCCATTCCTGCCTTGTTGACATCCATGAAGAAGTTGCCATTAACAATAGTTTGGAAACTAGTCAGCATGAATTTATGAATAGAACTTCATTGCTGTGTTATTTTGTCAGTTGTCAGTACTTCATTTTACATGCCATCCATAACATCTCCAAACCAGAATCTTATTGACTGAATGTGTTTTGCCTTTAGCTAATAATAACTATTCTGTTTTAGAGACATAAACCACTACTGCTAAAGTGTGGTCCTAACAAGGAGTTTGAGTTTGGGGAAATCAAGGTCTTGATTTGATCATGGCAGGGTGTTACAGCCTTTTTTAATTACAGCATTTTTAATTTTTCTTCAATCTGCCAAAAAAATCTGCTGTATTTGGGCAAAAGGCAAAGAAATCTCTAGAATTTTAAGCTACTTTCAACGCATATACCACATGTAAACCAGAATGCAAACATCATGATACAGTAAATAAAAGCAAGAAAAATTCCCAATAGCCTGAACATGCTGAAAATATTGACAGCTCAGCCTTTCATGTTTCCTCTCAGAATGAAAGAAAAGCAGTCTGTCAAGAAGCAGCTTGTAGACTGCCAGCTCCTTTTCTGTCCACCAGTACTGTGGCTGAGATCTTAAAAGTTATTCAGCCACTTGACTCTCATTTGAACAGCTCTTGGGGATCTAAGTCTTGGTATCTTCTATCAGGGTCATGCAGATCTCTTTAGAATTCCTTTTAATCGGGGCTCCCCTTTTTGTTTTTTTTTCTTCTTAATTTCCCATTTGAGTTAATTACTATCATATTTATCACAACAGCATTTAGGTTACTCAGTGCAAAGGTCTACTGAATATACAAATACAAGCTCTCCTCCTTCCCTTATCCAGCCTATGACTGACAGTGCTGCTGCTGCACCCTCCCCAAGTACCACGGTAGTCATGGATAGATTGAAAGCTCCAACTTTGTGTGGTGTCAACTGCCCACACAACCCACCACTTCAATTAAATAATCAGGACCTGCTTTGCTCCCAGCAGCTCACAAAGTACTTCATCTATATCATCAGCTCTCATTCATTGCATTGTTCACAGTATAAGCTTTCAAATCTATTGTTGTAATATGATCCTCTTACAATTGCAATTGCTTTTAAAACCATTTTTTCTGCAGTCAAAGGCTCCTAAGCTCCTATAATATTCAGATTGGTACTTGCACACTAAACCCTGCTTGCTAACAGAGATCTCAGAAAACTATCTGGTTACACATCAGGCCAATGAAAAAATAGTGAAAAGAGAAAAGCAGAAAGGCACATTCAAACTACACTTACTAGTCTATCTTCTGGAATTCAAAAATTGCCTCTGTTCTAAATTAATGAGGAGCAGTTCCCCACACACTCCTGCAGTGTAATGGGTGTTCAAAAGCTCCTATCACTACCCAGGGTAAAATGCTGATCTTGCACTGCAGTTCTGAAAACAGAAGGTAGAGGGTTTTAACATGTTGTTAAATACATTTAATACACCATTGCAGTTGTTGAATGAATTTAAAGTATGAGTGAGGTAAAATAACTCCACTCCCTGAGCGTTTGAATCTCACTTAATAGTTCAAGAATGTAAAGGAACAAGGGCTTATGCAAAGCCCTTCCACCCATCAGCCCTTTCCCCAAGTACTCTCAGGTACTCTTGAACCTAGTGGTCAGTTCCAATCATGTTTGAGAGAACAGCAGCCTCTTAGAACTAATTTCACAGCAATCCATGTGGGAATAGGAAAGGGGGAAAGAGAAATGCCCAAATCAGTGCAGTTCCACTTACCAAGGAAGAGCTAAGAAGCCAGCCATTGCCTACAGCTTTGGTGGGCATGCAGCTCTAGCCTTGTCCTTGCACACATAACCTCTTGCTCACCTACCAGGCAAAAATGGTAAATAGTGAAACTACGAGGAAATATTTGACTTGAAGAGCAGTATGAAGTGAAGTTACCACTATAAGGGAAAATGCTAAGGGCCTAGGATGAAGTAGAGGCTTAAGAGAACCAGAGAAGGAATCATTCTGGGAACATGGGAAGAGTCTGGGGATATTGTTATGGGGAAGTCTTAAGAGGCCAAGAAGAAGATAGTGTTATTTTGGTGAAGACCATAAGAGACAGGGGTTGCAGATACATGGGAAACTGGAGCTCCATATTTATGTCTCTTACAGGTCAGTGTGGGGTATACTAACATGCGTAGAGATTACTTCCATGAGGTCCAAAACTTTGAGCATAAAGAATTGATTTGTTGACCCATAGCATTTCATTGTATTAGAAATGGGACTGATTTCAAAGCTACACCTACATGTAAGACTACACTGATAGAGGGGCTTGGCCTTGATACTACTTTTAACCACACCAAATGGCCTGAGCTGCAGTTCTCCACCCCACCACACTGCATTGTCCAACCTAAACTATTCACTAGCTACTGTGTGACAAGAGAGAATCTTGTTCAGGCCCTTTTTTTATGCTTCTGTAAACCTAAATTCAGGTCCCACTATCATGGCACCACCTGCTCCCTAAAGCAAGGTGACTGAGAGGGCAGTGGGAACCCAGAGCCAACAGGACCCAGCCTTCCCAACAAGGGCTGATCCACAGCATCTAAATGAGGTGAGCAGGACAAACCTGGAGACGATGGCCAGAACCAGTCAAGAGCCCAGATCATGAGGTGATGAAACAGGTCTGAGGCCAGGCTGGAAATTCAGTCTGTAGGTAAGGGTTAAGAGTAGGTCCTGCAATGGCCAGAAAGGCCCACAATAACCAGGTTGAGCTAAGCCAGGATGTCAATCTGCAGGTAGAGATCTGGATTATGGCTCAGACATGGCCACAGACACAAACAAGCTGAAGAGCAACACCCCTCCAACACAGCTTAGCCACGATTCAGCTGAAATGGGGCTTCTTGCCCCTACGGGTGTGGGTGTGGCTGTGACTGGAAGCCCCACCATTGGCTGATCAAGGCTCAGTGATTAGTGCACTCAGGGGCTTGACATATTCAAACTTGATGAAGAAGATGGGGCTGGCTCAAAATGGTGGTATGGGGCATTTGAATATATTCAGCAATTACAAAGAGACTGTGACGATACCCAAGAAACAAAAAATACACACTTTATTTTGGCCCAGAGGCTGGTGTGGCTAGGCTGAAGACATGCACTGAGGATGGTTTGCTGCAGAGGTGGGAGTTGCATTCTCTTGCTCATGCTGTTGTCTTTGCATTTCCCCTGTAAAAAACATATTGGGAAAAGCAGGCCTAGTGTCTTGTTAGCTTTAAGACTTCCTTAGACCCATCTGAGTCTTAATAGAGAAAAAATTAAAAAAAAGAAGCTCACTTCAAAGGGCCAATATGCTGAAAATACACACACACCCCACGCATGTGTGCCCACTTTTTATAGAACTTAGATCTACAAATGTAGACCCTATGTGAGTCAAAGAAGACATGTCTCTTCTTGGGACTGCTTTTCTACTGCAATTAATTTTGGTGTCTACTGAAAGGATAAGATTATATTGGTACTGTGAGAGTGATTATGCCAGCCAGTTGATGATATGAAAGCAACTATGTTAAAGCTTTTGCTAGGCCACTGAACATTCCCGGTGTGAGATCCAGAAACGTGAGAAAATTCAGGCTGAGCTGAATTGCTGATGCTGTTATTAAAACTGCCATGCCTTCTTGTCAGCCAAACTCAGTGCTCAGCTGAGTGTTCACCACCTGCACTCTGTGCAATACTCACAAATGTTGCAATCAGTAGAAATTTTGGGATGTGTGGGCAATGCTAGAAGGTAGAAATATTCTTTCTTTGCCAGATATATGTTAATTGGTTATTTCATTTTGCACATATGGGACAGTAAAATGTATTTGTTTCGTTGCCAATAAAGGAATATTTTCTTAACTCTCCTTAGTCACAAGGTATCTACAAAAGGAGAAGGCTATGATGTTTCCTCTTGGGTTTATGGTTTACATTACAATTCATACACAAATGCTTTTTGGCATCTAAATCCTGAGCTAGAAGTATTTTTAAAATTATGTCCTGAAATAGGAACTTCACAACACTGTGTCGGCATCTGGCAGATATCTCAAGAGTGTCATGAACTATTACTTCTTGAGGAACTTGGCAGGCTCTCCATGAGCCTTGTGTACCTTATAAGTGCGTAGGAGTCCACTAACTGCTTAATTATTGAGCATTTGTATAACTAGTCTCTGTAATGGGCATACGTCCACCCACCAACCTCAAAAACACATGGTGGTATGTATGGATTTCATAGGATATATCTGAGTCCCTGGGCAATGAAGGCTGCTCAAACGTGAGTGTCAGCAGCCCACTACTTTATAGGAGCAAGCATTTCCTCAGGACAAACCTTGAATTACTCATCAGTCTCACTGGTCAAAGAATTTGGCACATGCGTTTCCATCCCCATTTGTTTTACAAAGTGCTGATACGCATGCTAAGGCTGAAAGCACTTTATAAAGTGTTTGGGATCTCACATACAACAGTGTTTCCTGGTAGGAGAGCACAAGAAGCATTGCTGGGGCCCTAGGTGAGACAGTGAAGTCAATGGTCCCCTGGTGGTGACGACCATCCTTGCTTCTGGATGGAAAATAAAACCACTCCTAGTAAAAAGTGGTACCGTGTTGGGACTTTGCCCCACCTAATTAACATTGTAGCCATGCTTTGTGACTGCTTAAGAGCAGGAGCAGCTATGTTTGTAGACCAAAGTTTGCCTGGAAAGGAGATTTCATATATATCTGCTTAGCGAGGCCTTGGAAGAGGTCTTTTGGTGAGAGTCTTGTAAGTGATGTCCTTCAGAATATTTCTGGTCTGCAAACATGCTCTTTCTGGATGAACATTTGCTGCTTTAAGAAGACACACATGTACCATACACTTCCCTATGGTTAATGACAAGACATTTGCTATTTTTGAGGATTTTCATGGAAAAAGTTGCATAAGTCTACACAAAAATGTTAATATTTTTTCATGGTTTACTTATAATTCTGGCACAGAAACCACATAGCTCCATCATGAAAAACAATGGCTTTGGCACTGTATGAGGCAAGGAGCTAAGGGCTGGAAACCCAGTTGAGAAGCAGCACCAGAGATCCAGGAAGGGGAATCAAGGCAGATCACCACTTTCAGCCTGGGTGTGCATGCCACAGCGAAGTGTAAGACAGTTTTTCCCAAATGCCTCAGTGGCACTTGTTTCCTTTGTCTCCTGTTTTTAAACAGAGCAGAAAAATCCCCCAAATTGGGAAGACTATGAAGAGAAGTGCAAGGATGAAAGTATAGACCATGGTGTAAGTCATTCTCACCTCCCGCTCAGAGCAGGAGAGCAGTACAAAACCAAAGTATCAGAGAGGTAGGGCCTGAGGTGAGACGCAAGTGCTCCTGTGTCATATGTGCTTATTTAAGACAGCAGCTCTCCTGAAGCTGAGCGCCTTGTCTGACCCATCCTCTCCAACAGGCACCAGTATCTGTCCTGGAGCTGTCCAATTTTTACAGTAGTCAAAATGAACCAGAATGCTCCTGGTGTCTGTCTCTGGGCCTGAGCTTCTGCAACCAGGCAGGAGGACTTGTCCCCCACAAGCCTTTGTATCCGGCATTTATTGCTTCTTGCCACACAGTTTGAACAGATGTAGAATGTGTCGCAAGACAAAACTTTTAACTCTGTCCTTTATTTAGTTTGACACTGGGTGAGGGCTTTATTGTATATCTTTCTTTAGCAGATAAAAATGTGTTCGATCTATATTAATCTTTTGTTCTGTACCAATGGCTGGCATTGATTGGTTTCAGGTTTTTTTCACTATAAATGTTAAAATAAACAAACCAAGGTTCCAAGTGGTGGGCAGGGATTTTGCCAGACCATGGGAAGAAGTGGGCCCTGAGAGGCTCTGAAAACCACCCAAAGAAATACACTGCAGAAGATATGCATCAAGCAGGGATAATAATCTGTTCCAGAAGCTAGAAAATATTTTCCAGGAGACATGGCAATTGCGGCTTGAGATGGAGAAAAGAGAAATAGAGCAACGGATAGAGAGAAACTGCCCTCTTTCCAGGAAAACTGGAGAAGTCTGAGAAAAGACAAGCCCCTTCTACTACAGGGTACTTAGGCACAAAGAGAAATTCCCTTTGCATTTCCAGAAATGCAGAGGCAGTTCTTCGCCCACCCAGGGAGTTCAGACAGGCAAAAGCTGGAGGAAGTCTTTGTTTACAAGAGAGATGACAAATAAGGCTGGTAGATAAGAATTTAAGAATTTAAAATAACCTGTACCAGTCTCTTAAACCCACAAAATGAAGGCTAGAGAAGTCAATAACTCATCTGGTCTGAGTTTCCTGAAGCTAGGTAAGTTTCAGTCCTTGGCATGAGCCATTAGTTTTTGGACTGTCTTTCTTGTAAGGAGCCCAATGACTTAACTAACAGAAGCTTCTAATTTACAAATGCCTGGAGCTTTGATGTGATGATAGCTTGACATGAAGAACCAACCACTTTCTTTGGCAATTTGATCTAATGCTTACTCTCATTGTTACATATTTCTGATTATTTTCTCATTTGAATTTGCTAGGCTTCCACTTTTAGCTATTGGCTTTTGTTGCACATTTCTCTGCTAGATTAAGAGCTCCGTCATCCATGACATTTTCTGTCAGGAGGGAAACACCCTCTGTAATCAAGTAATTTCTCATTTTTTCTAAGTCTTGATTCAACTCAACATACTGAGTTCTCCAAGCCTTTTTCTACAGCCTTTTTCACTAGATCTTGCACAACTTTTTGGCTGTTTTCCACACTTATGCTAATATTTCAACAACCTTCTAAAACTGTAGGCATTGAAACAGTCTCCCTAATACTGTACACAAGGATAAAAGCACACCCTTGCTCAAACTGGATTGGGGTAGTAAAGTCTTCTGTTTCTATGATTTTTCAGTTGCTGTCAGAAGCTGACCTGGACTCCAGTCACTAATGAGGTCCTACTCTCTTGAGTGCTTTGATGTTGTCTCTTGCTCATATGCTCAAAGTTATAATGACCACTTGACTTGGTTTCAAAAGTTAAATCATCAAGGACATTTGTGAAATTTTTACCTCTTTTTACGGCAGAGATTAGTCATGCATCTCTCACCTAAACTGTTCCTTGCCAATGTGGCAAGATCAATTCTACCTTGGTCTTAACTGTGACCTATAGCTGATGATTGAGATGCTGCAGTCAAATTACAATCTAACCGCTTGTTGGTACAATCTGGTTATATATCAGCAGCATTGAATAACCTGTTGCATATAGATAGCTGTCTGAAGGGAACCAGCTAATGAGTTCTTTGGAGTGGCTTCAAGCACTATGTTAGTCCCTTTGGAAAAAACCACACAGACATTGTGTATCATTAGTTTCTTACAAGAATGCTATCTTGTAAACCAGTGTGGACTTCCAGTGAGTATGTTCCCATCTAATTTCATTACCAATTCATTTTTCGGCTTCCTGCTATCCCTTGTCAGACAGATTAAGCTGCAATGTTGTCAAGTGTGCTGGTGACTTACTGTGACTTTGGCTGAACACTCTGCATTGTTCTAGTGTCCTTCTGGTGTTTCAGCACTCCGTAAAAATGAGTATTTTTAGGCCAGGATCTTCTCCATCAACTCTGTAGGTCTCTTGACTGCAAGTTATCTAGGTCTGTTGATTTTCAATGTATTCATTCAGAGTCAGTGTGCTTTAATGTAGTCTTGCTTTGTGAGTGGCAAGAAGGCACTCTTGCTCATTAGCTTTCTGGCTTCCAAATACAAATAAGAACAGGACAAGTCTATCTTTTCTACATGACCATTGATAGTTTCTTAATCTTTATCTATCAAATGTCCATTTGCTTCTTGTAGTATTCCTTGCATCCTTACAAAGTAGTCATATTGCTGCTTACGACATAAATAAGGCTGCCCTGTTCTTACGTGTCTTCATCTGCTTTTTGTATCTTCCATGTTACAAAACCTCCAAAATTTTTCTCTTACTAATGCGTAGTTGATTTCACTTAAATATTGCTGGTGACTGGAGACAGCTTTCTGAGAGATAGTAAAATACTCCTTCAGGCTCTTCTGAGATGTGCTCTGAATTTTGCCAAACCTTGAAAACTTAAATGACAGTGAGTGTTGCAACTGGGTGGATCACTTTAGATCAGCCTTCAGTACTAGTTTACTTCCTTCTAACTCTAGCTTTCTTTCTCTCTTCATTTTTACCAAATTACTAAATCAGTTTTGTATGAATGTTGAATACATTTGTCTCTGACTTAATAACCATTAGTGTTCTGACTATATTTTTTCTCCCAACTTCTCTCACTTCCAGGAAATGTTTTTTTAGGAAAATATTTCTATGATTCGTCAGCCATGTTTTCATTTGCCCTTACTGACTGTCATGCTGCTACAGGCAGTCTACTATCAAGTTTCAGTCCAGTGACTAATTATGTTTATCTAGTATAAAGAAACCCAAAGATTCACCTCTATGGACACAATACCCTTTTGTCAGAAATTCTTTTCAGAGAAGGATTATTCTGTAAAGGAATCTTACCTCTCCAGAACTTTTTCTTTAAAATAAAGGAGTTGATCATATCTGCTCCTCCTTAGCTCTCCTAAATCCTCCATCTGTGGCCTTGTGCTGGAAACAAGCACAAAATAGGAGGAGGGGTAGAGGCAGACAGACAGAGTAAGACTGACTGAGAGGTAGACATATCAGTGAACTTCATGGACATTCTTCTCAACCCTGAACTATTAATACTTGTATTTACCCCAAGCCCTGTTTATTTGACACTCCATGTTATTAAAAATTCAAAGTATTGTTTAGACTATTTTCAGTGTTGACAGCATCTTCTCCGGTGTACAAGTCTCTGATACTGGTGCAATTAAACATCATGAGGGATATAGTATTCTTATTATAACTGCCCTGGTTGCTCTACGTGTAGGGTTACAACAGGCATGAGGCTCTGGAACTAGAAGGCCAGACAACTGATGAGGTGGGCAAAGGTCCTTCTGGGGTAGTGGGGCCTCCTAGAACAACACCACCTGCACCCTGCATCAAGACCTCCTCTGTTAAGAGGAAAAGAAGGGTAATTGTAGTAAACTCCCTTCTAAGGGGAATGGAGGGCCCGATATGAAGACTAGACCCAACTCACAGGGAACTCTGCTGCCTTCCAGGGGCTCGGGTAAGGGACAGTACTAGAAAACTCTCCTGTCTAATTGGGCCCTTTGATTGCTATTGGTTGCTCCAACTGGCAGTGATGAAATAACAAAAGAAGTCCTAGGGCAACCAAAAGAGACTTTAGGGCCCTGGGATGTTTGGTAGAGTGATCTGGAACACAAGTAGTGATTTCCTTGATTCTTCAATGAAGAATAATATTAATAGGAATAGGCAGGTTCATCAGGTCAACGAGTGGCTCTGAGGTTGGTGTAGTTGGAGAAATTTTGGGTTTGTTGACCATGGGATGATTTACTCAACACCTGGTCTACCGACACCTATCTTAAAGGCAAAAAGGAGTTCTAGTGCAGGAGCTAGTGGGGCTGGTTGACAGAGCTTTAAACTAGCTCGGAAAGGGGAAAGGGACAAAACCAGGCTCACCAGTGATAAGCAATGGGAAGGCGTGCCAAAACTTGAGACAACCCTAATGGGATCCCTCAGTCTGCCTCATGAGGTGTTGGCTACCACATATCACACCTGAAATGTTTCTACACCAATGCATGCAGCACGAGGAGCAAACAAGAGGAACTCGAAGCTTTGGCCAAGTCCCAGAGATTTGACATCAGTGGCATAAGGGAAACCTGTGGGATGAGTTCTGTGACTGGAGTGCCCCACTGGATGGTTACAGGTTCTTCAGGAGGAATAGGCAGGGCAGAAAGAGGCAGAGGGGTGGCACTGTGTGTAATAAAAGGGTTAGAATGTATGGAGTTCACAGTTAGCAATGGCACAGTCGAGAGCCTCTGAGTGAGAACTAAGGAGCAGATAAATAATGTGGATGTCATCGCAGCAGTCTGCTATAGGCCTCCCAGCCAGGACGATGATGCCAACAAATTATTCTTTGAGGAACTAAGGGACACTTCGAAGTCAAGTGCCCCTGTCCTTATAGGGGACTTCAACTTTCCAGAAATCAACTGGGAGCATCACACAGCTGGTACAACCCAGGCCAGAAGATTCCTAAAAAACCTGGATGACAACTTTATGGAACAGGTCCCACGGGAGATGACTCAGAAAGATCCCCTCCTTGATCTGCTGTTTGTCAACAGAGTGGATCTTGTCAGCGAAGTGGAGATTGGTGGCTGCCTTGGCCACAGCAACCACAAAGTGATCAAGTCTAAAATCTCTGTTGACAGGACGAAAAGTACCAGCAAAACGTCAGCTCTGGACATGAGGAGAGAAGACATCGGGCTGCTCAGGGAATTAGTAAGCAAAGTCCTCTGGCAAAACATTTTTGCAGGTGCTGGGGTCCATCAGTGCTGGTCGCTTTTCAAACATCACCTCCTAAGGGCACAAGAGTAGGCAATTCTCAAATGTTGGAAGTCAAGCAGGCAAGGCAGAAGATCCTTGGCTGAGCAAGGATCTCCTCTTGGAAATAAGGCAAAAAAGGAGGGCGTATGCCCAGTGGAAGCAAGGTCAAGTGACATGGGAAGAATTCAGAGATGCTGCTTGCTGATGTAAGGAGAAAATTCGTGTGGCCAAAGCTCAACTGCAGTTGAAGCTGCCCAGAAATGTGGGGGACAGTAAAACGAATTTTTTCAAATGTATGAATGGCAATAGGCAGTACAGAAATATCATTGGCCTGTTACAGGATGAGGATGGTCACCTCCCAAACAGGGACAGAGACAGGGCAGAGGTGTTCAACACTTTCTTTGTCTCTGTCTTCAACACGGATGAGGGACCAAGGGGGTCTCAGTGCCCTGAGCTGGAGGACCATGGCTGTGAAAATTATCAACTCCCAGTCAACCCTTAAACTGTGCAGGATCTGCTGCTCCAGCTGGATCCCTACAAATCCATGGGGCTTGATGGGATTCATCCCAGAATCCTCAGAGACCTGGCTGATGTCATCACAATACCTCTCTCAATGATTTTGAAACGATCTTGAGAATCTGGAGAGATCCAAGCTGACTGGAAGCTGGTGAATGTTGTCCTGATTTTCAAGAAGGGCAAAAAGGAGGACCCCGGAAACTACAGGCCTGTCAGTCTCACTTCAGTGCCTGGTAAAGTTATGGAGAAGATTATTCTGGGAAGTATTGAAAAACACCTGAAATACAATGCAGTCATTGGTCACAACCAGTATGGCTTTATGAGAGGAAATTTCTGCTTATCTAACCTGATTTCCTTCTATGACAAGGTAACCCACCTAGCTGATCAAGGGAAGCCAGTTGATCTAATCTTTTTAGATTTCAGTAAAGCTTTCAATACTGTCTCTCACAGGATCCTTCTGGACAAAATGTCCAGCACACAGCTGGATAAACGCATCATGTGGTGGATGAGCAATTGGCTTACCGGTCGAGCCCAGAGGGTAATAGTGAATGG
>VZRE01015190.1:79558-108956 GCA_013396775.1 Cephalopterus ornatus | reverse complement strand
TCCCCGCGATATAAGCCGGCCCGCCATTGGCCGGCGCGCTGAGCGACGGCCCCGCCGGCCACTCAGCGCTGCCGTTACACCCGCGGCCCGCGAGGGAGCCGCCGGCGCACACACTCCCCGCACACACTCACACAAAGATCGCCGCGCTGCCCCTCGCGGGGTTCGCGGAGCCCTCGGCGGCTGTGTCGGAGCGGGGCAGGGAGCGGGGGCCGCCCGGGGCAGCGCGGAGCTGTGCCGGGCATAGCGAGGGCAGCCGCTGTCCATTGGCCGCCCGGGCAGCGCTGCGAGAGTAAACTACGCCTGCCCTGGGCAGCGCCGCGGGGTAGCGGGGTGCGGGCTCGGCCCGGCCTGGCGCACCCCGAGCCGCCAGCCCGGTAACTTACTCGCCCGAGTTGGGCGGGTTTCATTCAGAGGCCACAGCACGGAGAGCCAGAAGTTGCGGGAGGCGGCAGCGCATCCTCGCAGACCCTGCTAGGGCAGTAAACACGGGGAGCCAGCCCCGCGGCCCGGGGGCGGACGGGCCGAGCCGGCGGTGCCCCCTGACCCGGCCACGGGGTTTGAGGCAGCGGCGCCGCGCGGGGATGCGGCGGAGCTCCGGGCGGTGCCCGCTGCCGGAGGAATCCTCGCCCAGGCGTGGCGGAGAGGCCCTCACCGGGCCAGCATCGGCAGCACGGCCGGCTTCACACCGGCTTCCCGTAGAGACAGCTCGGCCGGCAGAACTAGCCGAGTATAGCGCTGGGGTCTGCGCCACGCTCCGCGTCCTGCCCGGCCCCCTGCCCTGCACCTCGCGGACGGTACCAGCCACATGGATTCATCTGAGAATTTCTGTGACTCACGGGCTGGTACGCTCAAAGCGACAGTGTGAGGCCAGCAGCTTTTGGGTGGCTGCATGGCGATTGTGCTGACGGGTGTTGGAAAAGCCCTGTGGAAATGTAGTCTAACTTTTTTGGAGAAGTTCCTTTCTACTGCAGAAATCAAACACAACATGAAAGCATTCCATGTACACTGACCCTGTGTATTAATGTTCACGAGGGTTTGAATATATGCATCATGAGACCTTTATGGTTTTTAAGGAGAAGACACATAGCATTTATTCTTATGGTTAGGAAGCGTTAATTTTTTTGTGTGGCACTGTGTCCAGGTGGGATGCTGACAACTGGCATATTAAAAAAGGGGTCAGAAATAATAATAGTTATAACAACAATGGAAACTGAAGTGTACTTTTTTTTTTTCCAATAAAAGAGCAATGCTTGTGCTTCACAATGGCTTTACGTATCCAATGCTCCAAGGATGTTGCAATGTTTATTCTGCATCTTCTCAGTCCTGAGCTTTATTCCATTGTGATATGGTTGATTTCAGCATCTTCCCATGGTTTTTCTGCTCTTCTTTCATTCCTCCCACCTTTTCCAGTATGGCAGAATTATGTTGAATAACTGTGAAATACTATTCCTTATGTCTGAATAATATAATGGGTAAAGTACAAGATGATGTTGGAAAACTAAATTGCATCTGTATTTTGAAGAAAGCATTTTAAATTAGCTTGCACGTTTTTTCTTAAGATGTGAGAAAAGTGTTGTAAATATCCCACCCTCTTGCTTGTTGTAAGCAGGCATGGGTTTGTCAGTGCCTGAATAATATAAAAATAACGGGATAAACATATTCTTGTAATTAATGCATTCTATTTCATTATTTCATTTTCAGTGCTAAGAAGGCAGAGCCGGCCATCTATCTACTGGAAGTCAGGTGTATGTCAGGTGTCACAGTTTGGGACATTGGCAAGTGAAGGCACACAAATTTCATTAGTTACATATGAAAAGGTTGGCCTAATTTTTAGGCAGAGCTTCCTCCTACCATTTCTAGATTGTGAAGAGCTTTGCAGTAGTGGGTAAGCAGCATCTTTTCAGTATCCATAAGCAGTTGCTGGTAAAAGTAAGAGGCCTAATCCAGACAGTTAAAATTTACATGGTATAGTTTCTTACATGTCAGTGTTAGTGCTTTGTTTCTTGGATTCTTTTACCCATATTAATAATAGCACACCATGGAGCCTCTTATACCTCTTCATTGCTAAAATCCTGCCAAAGCAGGTAATTACTGAGCAATAGAAGTGATGTAGACACTTCACAGGATACATGAACTTCATTTTAAAAGATGTTTAATTTTGTTGTTAATGGAACTCTCTATTACTCTTGATGCCTTAACTGGCCGTTTCAGAAAAGAGGCCAAGATAAGGACACTTTGCATGTAAAGTAGTTTTTTACAGCTGTACAAAGTGGATATACAGTGCTTTTAAACAGAACAATTGTGTTTTGTGTCTGCTTTGTACAGTTACAAATGGCTCGTGAGTTAGTTGTAAGGTAGGCCACCTATTAGGCCTGTAGAAGCAGAAGTATTTTGTCACCCTTTAAAAGAGATGAGTAAGCTGAGGTATGCTGCTATGGTCAGAAAATAAAATGTTTGCATTTCCACTGCCTTTGATTTATTTTGTCTATAGTGAAAGAGAGAACTGTATTTTCTTGGACTATCAATCCAGGGCCTTCTGCAAACACTGAGGTCATGAAGGGGAGAGGGAGAGGTTAGTAAATATTTCTGGGTTTCCATTTTTCTGTATATAATTTTAAGCAAGTTAATCTCTTTGCATGACCACTTGGAGATATTTCTGGCTTTAGTCAGTCACTGTTATCAAGAGTTATAAGGTGTTAGCAAGTGTCTGTGAGGAATTTTTCAAGGGACAGAAAGTGCTGCAATTTTTAAAATTGCTGATTATTTGTTATTTTAAAACTTCACGCAAGTTGCATTTCTAGATTTTTCTGCACAGTCTTGTGTCATCAGATGGCACTTTTCTGTCACTCCTGTGTAGCTGTTATTAGTTTTTAAAAGAGACATGTCCCGACCCTACCTTGTGGCACATTCCCATGCACTCCTGCTACAGCCAGCGCTTTGCTGGAGTCAATGCAGCTCAGCACAGATAAAGTGGTTTGCTCGGATGCGTGCACAGTGGGATTTGGGGCTTCGAAGTTGCACATCAGTGGCATTTGTCTGAGTTCATCTGGATTTGCCTGTTTTGTGCTCAACTGACAGCAGAGTGTCTCCCTCCCAACCCCGTGTCCCCTCCTAATTAATCCGTGGCACAACATGAAAGACGTGAGCAGCCATGTGTCTGTGCTCTGTCAAGAGGGAAAAAAAAATACTTCGTTTCACTTTATTGTTATGTAATAATAACAGGAAAAATAGTAGCATCAATATATATATTAGTAATTGGGATTTGTTCTATTCCCTGCCTTTGGGGCCTGCCATGGAGCCCATAATGTTGCAGAGGGAGCCGAGTTTGATGTTTGATTACCATTTGATTACCACTCCTGCCCAGGGTGGAAGCTACCTGCTGGCTGTGGAACCAAGTTGCCCACTGGTAGCTCTTCCGGGCTGAGGTAGACGTGTGCTTCCATGGCCATTGTAAATGTATTCAGATAATAAAAGGGAAGCTTGGACTAGCCAGCTGCAGCCTGAGCCTGCAGGCCCTGGATCCCTTTGAGCTGCTACCATGGCTGACTACAAGTGACGGTTGTCATGTGAGCAGGGAAGGAAGGCCATAAGGCAACTCTGGGAGCATATGCTTTATCTGCGTTAAGCTTTGCACACAGCCTGGGGAGAAGCATGGGGAAGAAAGGGTGAGGCAGATGCAGCCTTATGGAGCATGTCCCACCTCTGTTGCTTTTTTCCTGTGGCTTGTGCCCACCCACGGTCCATGGAATAGCGTGGCATCCTCCAGGTTAAAAAACACTGGAGCAGGACAATGCACTAGTGGGCCTATTTTCCTCCCCAATGCACTTGTATAACATGGTAACATTAATAGCAATTTATGTGCAAGCACTGAAGGGAGGAGGCATTTTAGCTGAACTAAAGCTGCAGAATATCCACTGCAGAGTAGGAACAGAGCCACAGGATCAGTGCAGGACAGCCATTCTTCAAGAACCACACTTCTAGGAAGTTATTGTTCCCACCTCAGCCCCACTTTCAGTTTCTTGGGAACTCAACAGAAGTTTGTAGAAGTCAAAGAAAGGGCAAACTTGTTCTGTTGATTTCTCTGTAGGAGGGCACAGTTAAACTCTGACTATATTTCTTTGTTCTTATTCCTTACTCCTATTCTTTCACAACATTAGAATAGTCAGGGTATTTTCTTCATAATTCTGAGATGCTGCTTCGGAGTGTTCTCTCTCTATACCTGTGCATCTAATTCCCACTGTCTCCTATCAACTGTTTTTCTTTTTTTTTTTTTTAATTGCCTCTTTTTACTAGTTAGTAAAAAAAACTCTGACAGAACCAGACACTAAGAACATTAGATCCTAAAAGCAACCTCTGGCCTAAGCTGCTAGCAGTTTCATTTGAGAAGTTAGACAAGAGAGTACGAAGTGGAACAGACAGGTGAAATGACTTGCCAGGAGTCTCACGGTATGGAAGCAGGAAAGTCAAAAATCAAATCTAGGCTTCTACCTTGCAATGCATTGCACCATACATTTCTTTCTCTGTTGCTGTGAGATTTCGCTTTCATAGTGCCTCCCTTTTTCAGAGAAATATTACTACACCTTGAGGAGCTATTTACCATTTTTTCCTGTTTCAGAAGAATTGAGTAATAGGTTAGCCAGAACATCCACATCCATCTGAATCTATCATCTCTGTAAAAAACTGCTCCTGATTCTGCAAGACATTTAGGTATATGTTAAACTAATATATATTAATGAAACATACTCGTGTGTGGGAGATATACGGTGTCTAGAGTAATGAAACAATTGTCTGCTAATCTCTAAACTCAGTAGATTTTCCTTGTGTTTATACAAGTATACTGCATTGCAGAAAATATGTAGATCAGGTCAGACCTGCTCACCTGAGGTTATGTAGCCCTTTGAGTTAGTCTAGCAGAAGCAAATCAGTTCCCATAGCCAGCAACACGTGAGAGCAGTGGGTCTGTCATTCGCATCCAGTAACTTGGGATTCCTTCAGACTTACTGAAAAAATCCCCATAAAGGCTGGACCAAAGGATAGCAGCTTTCCCTCAATGCCACCCTTCCAATTTTTTACAGTTACTGCTTTATCTCTCATGTAAACTGCAGTAATATTTAACTGCTTTAAGCATAAAATGTAATTGGAACTAATTTTTCAATTTTAGATTGTTTTCCCCTTATTACAGTTTAGTACTATCAAGTAGCTTTCTCCCTCCTCCACCCAAGGGTCTCTTTTTCCTATCTCTGCTTCTGGTATAATTCAAACGTTTATTTGATTGTTTGCTTGTTTTCCCTTTTCGATAAATGTTCGTGGTGTGTACAGAAACTGCAACTGTGTTCTAGTGTCCTCCTCCAACCTCCAGTATACCACTAGAGACTTTATAGATACCTCACAAATATGTATTTACTTCTGTCTGGAAGAACAAGGACAATCAAGGAGCAAAAAGTTCTTAGCCTGCTAAATCCACTGCTTAGCTGAAGAGGATGTCATTGAGTCTGTGCTTGACAAGTGGCAAGTCCCTGCAGTGACTCAAGTGAAAGAGCAGCACCCATTAGGTCTGAGCACGAATTCTTACAGCTTGGTGAGCTTCCCAGATGCATGTCTCATTGCCCCACTGCCATGCCTGTAGTTATGTTCATTTTGAGACCACAGCACACTCCTTTAGCCGCACAGTTCTGCTACCATTTCTAAAGTAAATAAAGCGAGTGACCATTTGATCCTAAATAACAAGAGCATGCATTAGTCACTGAACTACTCAAATGCATGGTATTTGACTCTTAACTTGTTATATCTAGGGAAATACAGAGCACTGCAGATGTAATACTAGGGATCTTGTTCATCTCTGCAAGGGAGAGGCTTCAAAAAAGACCGGAATTTTATTCCGGTTGGTAGCCATGTGACATAGCAAAGGCAGAGGACACAGAGCTCAGCTCCTGTCAAAGAGAGAAGAAGCATCCAATCCAGTGGTACACAAATACCTCTAGCCTTTCCTTTTGGAGGCATTGCTTTTGGAATTAAAATTATCATCTTTGAAGAAAGATGTAGAGTGGAGAGCAAAGCAGGATGGATCTTGAGGCCTTCCAGGAGGGGGGAGAAAAAAAAAGGAAGGAATAAAAATTCATGTCTTGGACTAGTGCAACCCACTATAAATATTCTTACAGGAGCAAGGCTGTGCGCTGCTTCAGTGCATCCAGGTGAGAGGCCTCATGAGAGGAAATTAAATCAGAACATTGCATTGTTTCTGTCCCACTAGGGTCAAATGGAGAAGAAGGTGAAACTTAAGAAGGGCACTTTCTCCTGGTCCTCCCTGCTCCAACATGAGAATTGTTGGCAGACCAGTCTGTAAGAACTATCTCTTTTAAAATATACGGTGTGCCTTCCTGCATGCCCTCTTAATGGGGCTTTTCCCTGAAGTCAGCAGGTTCTTGTGACTTTCCCCAGTGCCAGTGCTATAGCAAGGGAGATACTTTATAAAGCAGACAAATACCACGCTGGAGTCTGCCAACTGTCTCTGGTTTAGCCCTCAAACGCCCATGGTGGGTGTACATTTCCCTTGTTCTGACTGTCTGCAGCTCTAGTATAAGCATTTGTTTGTGTTGAGATCTCTACATCAGTAGAAGTTACAGCCTTCATTGGTTATAATGCTATCTCTCCTTGTAATTTTGTAAAAGGTAGGTGGTGGAGCTTAAGTTTTAAGTTTTAACCCTATCAGCAAAAATTAGTTTGATAATACTAGGCCATTTCTTTTCAAATGATGAGTTTTGTCAATTGCTGGTTTGGGGATTTACATTTATATATGTGAAAGGAAGGGAAGGCATAAGTATCTCTATTTGCATGCAAAAATTTAAATTTTTAAATGCTTCACAAATTAAACATTTTCATGTTTCAATTAAAAAAAAAATCCTTAAAATGCTCCAACCTGAAACATAGCACTTTTAGTGGACTTTCCTGGCCTTCAATGTCAATTTGCTTCAACATAAGTTTTTGAAAAATAATCCAGGTTAGCACAAGTGATCTGTTGTCCCTTTTTTTTCTTTTCTTTTTTTTTTTTAACCTCCAGAATTTGAAAACTTGGTGGTTTGCATAGCCCTGTCTGCATTTTTTTCAGATTGAACTTGTGGAAGGCATGCAGAGATCTATGGTGAGATTTATGGTCTGTGATGAACTGGATGTTCATAAAGAAACTTTAAATCTGTGACTCTGTTGAAGTCCTACTGAGAGGAACTCAAGTCATGCATGCTCAGCAGTGCTCAGCTTGAGTTAATTATTATTTCCCCTTCATTCTTAGATTTCCAGGCTGACTGTTGATTCCACTCCACTTTTTCTGCACATATAAAAACCTTATTTTGAAAAGTACTAGAGCACTTTACATCTAAACCTAGGTTCCAGTCAAAGGGAGGTTTATATACTCATCTATTGACTTTAGGGAGCTGTTCACGCACATAAGCTTAAGGCTCTGCATGACGTTGGTGCTTCCAAAGAGACCTGCCCAGATACAAGTGACTTTGGCTTCAAAGTCTATCACTTCTCTGTCTTCCATGTGAAGCTGGAGCTTTATGTTAACATGCATTTTTTGCTCCAAAACTTTACAATCAGTGACCGAAATCCTGACAACATGAAAAGCAGTGGTGGAGCCCATTGACTACAGCAGGATATTCTGCTATCATCAGTTTATAAATACTTGTCAGGGTCTCTCATTTTGCAATACCGATGGCAACAACTAGAGTGAAGACCTGGTCTGAGATTTCTCATTCAGCCGGTGCTACATCCCAAGTTTTTGTTACTGGAAAGAATTGAGGGAAATGGTTTGTGTAACCACATTTGATAATATAGTTCTATATAGATTATTTTTATTTATATTTTTCTCATTTTGCTTCTGAGTGGGTATGCGAAGCACTGAAAGCCAAACAAAAATAGCTCCTCACTGGCTCACCTGTGCCAAAACTGGTTTCCCCACACTTCAGTAACAAGAAAATACTCCTGGTATTTGTCTTTTTTGGGGTTCAAAGCCATTTTTATCTGAGGATAAAATGTTAAATATGACATTTGTTAATGGGGTCAGAGATGTTTCCTTAAGGACAAGGTCATCACAGAAAACTCATTACAAGGGGGAGTAGTAGCACTGGCCACCAAGCGGGGTGGCATGTGGAGATTCACACATAACACATGAGCTCTAGAGCAGAGGAAACCACTGTACCCCCCCAACTCCTCTTCTCTGCCTGCTGCTGCACCAAAGGCCTGTTGCATTAAATATGGGTTATGAAAGCCGGTGAGGAAACTAGCAAATTAACCTGGGCCCTTACTCCTCCATGGTATGCAGACAGCAGAATGTGGCCCTAAGGGTTTAGGGGGAAATCTGACAGATGCCGTGGTGGAGCAGGGGGCAGATTAAGAATCTCAAGAGGCTGAAGTGACAGGTAACAGTAATATCTCTGTGTGCAAACAGTAACAACAGTGTGCAGATGGGTGTACTGGGCTTTCTACAGAAAATTGTTGGCACAAAGGGCTTGTAGCAGCCTTGCAGAAGGATTCGGCATTAGCTTCAGTGGGCTGTGAGGGAACATAGAGGTCTCAACAAGCCCTTGCAGGCTTCAGTCACTGAAAAGATAGGGTTGTGTGCCTATATCTAAGCCGCCTTATGGTTCAGTAGCAACTAGAGTCCAGTCCTGTATCCATTCTTTTACCCATGATGCTTACGTGTAGATTACTACTAACTCCAAAGTGTAGGCATTGTATGTTCACCTCATTTCCAAATAGTAAGAAAGTAGGTTTTATTATGTCTGCTTTACAGGTAGAAAACTGAGGCACAAAGAGGAACAGTGGCTCTTCCTAAGCGACAGTGGAAGATGGTGGTGGAAGAGGAGATTAAATTGAGTTTTCTCCATCCTGAAGTTATAGACATACACCTAAAACCATCCCTTTGCCTGAAATAAGATGCTGAATTGTCCAAAAAAGTGAAGCTGCTCTCTGGCTGCCCTCACAAAGTAGCGATGCTGTGTGAACCCATTCTGAGAACGGTGCTGTGCCAAACCCTGACAAAATTATTGGAAAGGATCACATTCATGTCAGTCAGTGCGGGGCAGTTCTCAAAGCTCTACCATCAATGCTGCATTGGTATAATTTAGAGTTCAGCATCTTTGCATCCGCATATGCAGGTGTAACAGGCGTGTGTGGATGAGTGGAGCAGAAGCTGTGACCATGCACCATGCTCTTCTGCCTCTTTTCCTTACCACATAGAGTGTTAACTGGTGTGGGAAGTGTTATTTCCTTAAGGACAAATCCTCCTAGTATTTCACATTTTACTTGACAGGAACCCCTTCACCTTTCAATTTCAAATGAATACATTTCATTAGGAATGTTTCATATTTCTTCTTCAACTTAAACCAACCAGGATGTTTATCTTCATAGAATTGTTTGCATTTACTATCAAAATAAATAAATAAAATATTAAGTGTAAATGACATTTCCCCATGGGCAGTCTCATAAAAACAAACAAACAAGCAAATATGCAAACAAACAAAAAGCAAATGAAATCCAACCAGCTTTCTGGCAAGAGGAAAATTGTATGGGTAAAAATATCTGCTTGCTTTCCACATGCAGCTCTTTTTCAGGGGATGGAAATGCTTCATTGTGGAGCATACAGGCAGAACCTGATTCTGTGAAGCTGGACTGTAGGGCTGTAATACATGTTGACAAGCACTTTCTCAGCAGGTACAATGACCTAAGTAAATGCCCACCAACACAAATAAGGTCTTCACAGTTCCACCTGCTTATTAATGCACTTACAGACTGAACTCTATTGTACAGAGAAGTTTACAAGCAGAAAGAGCTAAATATATGGAAATGGGGTAAGCATGCAATTCTGAATACAGGTTATTGCCAGAAGTAAGTTCACTTCCACAAAACTTATATTCACCCAGTATGTTTGTGAGGTTCACCCCTCAGGGATGAACATGACCAAAATACAACAGTTTTTCTTCAGTTTGTGCCTTTCAGCATAGGAAAGATCATGGGTAATACAACATATATACCTAAGGATTCAAATATTTAATTGTCAAGCCCATTTCCAGAATGTTTAATCCTGTTTCTGAAATGGGGAAGGGAAAACAGGAACACCATTAAGGTACAGTGTACACAAACATGAAATGTGGACTGAAACTACTGGATATCAATTACGTTTGAAAAAAACTTACAGGGAGCTAGGACAAGAATCACTTTAGCTATCTGCTAGTTCAGTAATTTGAGATGTTTTACAATATGAATTCTCTGAATGAAGTGTTGCCAATCCAACTAACTAGCAGCAATGGCCTCGAAACACTGATAGATGGAAGAGCCTGGCTTCGCAGGTGCCTCCCTGAGCTGCTTTGAATGTCAGTGTCTCTAAATGGTTCAACAGTTGGACACAGCATATGGCTGGGAGCTGTAAACTTGCATGGCAGAACGGCTAGAGCACCTCTCCTTCAGTGTTCAGGTTAGGCCTAATCTGTCTGTAGTCCTGTAGAAAAATATTTTCTAGGAAAATGAGAGTGCAAGGGTCACCACACATTGAAAGTCTGTTACTGAAGTAGGGGGTCCTACGCTAGGGATTTTTTGTGCTTCTTCTTTTGTCAGTTTTGCCTCCGTATTAATTTTGTTTGATTTCTGATTATAAGCATTGACTTCTGAGGGAAAAAAAATCGTTCTGACTGTTTATGTGTTGTGTTTTCTGCCGAGTCGTTCTGTCATGGTAGGAAAGACTGGAATGCCCCTTGTCCTCCAAGACACATTCAAGTAGGAATATAGGCATACTCTGTTTCACGTTTTTCTGCTGCCACCTTCACGTCTCTTTTTGTCTTTTCTCTGTGCTGTTTTTTCACCCCGCTAACACGTGAATGGAAATTGCCCCCATGGTTGTTCCCACTAGTTTATTTTATTGCTTTTCTTATTTCAGTATCTCTCCTTATGCTGAGCACAACTCAGTAGCCCTTTTAATCATGGAAAAATGAGTTTGCTCACATCTGTACTCTTTGATGGTTTAGGCCAAGTAACAGAATCCTTCTTCAAAACTAGTTTTTATGTAGTCAACTGCGATGATTTAATGAAAGGGGCCAAATATTTTTTAAACATTTTCCTGTTACTATTAATAATAATGTACTTTCTCCAAGGTTCTTATTTGGTTTTGGCTAAAAAATTGTGTCATTACTACCTTCCTTGTTACAGTTCAGTGTCTTCCCAGGAAAAGACCCAGCTGGTGAAATCTTGTTGCTGTTTTTGTTAGAATACAAACTCTCTTCTAAAATATTTTTTTGACCTCTTCTGTTCTCCAGATTTATTCAGAGCTTTTATAATGATGCTGAAGTAAGTCCAGAATGTGATTTTGTCAGGTTGTCATCCCTGGACTGAGGTCTGTAGGGGTAGTCTGCTTTCTTGTGGCAGTAACCAAACACATACATTGCCAATGGAACTAATTCCTTTCTTTTGCAAAACTTCTGTGTGCTTTGAGAAATTTTGTGGATTGCTGGCTAGTCAACTTTCATGCTGAACAGGCATGTGTGTATGTGTATGTATATGTGCGAAACAAAGATGGGAGTAATATCCTAGAAAACTCAAAAGTTTCAATATGGCTACTGTCCTAGTCCACTTTGAGACTCCTTTATGTATGATGAAGTAGTATTTTAGCATAATAATAAGATGAAGGTTAATTTCTTTAGATGTTCTTTGAGAAGTCCTCATTTTCTCACTATGCATGGATGCAGAGATAATACAACAAGGATGCTAGCACAGACTATTTCAGCATTTACTCTTTCCAAGCACATGGTGCTTGATAATAGCATCCTGTTGATCTTTGTCCTCTGTATTTGGCTCTGTAAAAATCTGTTAAGAAACAGTTGTAGTGCTGGGGACTGATGAAGCCATAGGATGCTGCTGTATCTTTGTTTCAACCAGAGATTTTGTGAAAGTGTTAAAGGGTTATTTCTTATCTCTGATCAAATCTAAGGTTTCATTCCCCAGCGCCATCAAACTAACACCTTTCTTTAGTATAATACATACATGCCTTTGCAAATATTTGAAAACCAGTCATCAATCATGTGTTGTAACAGAAAACTAACCATCAAGAAGTAGACTTCCTTGCTTATTCTCCAAGGGTGGAATTCAATTATGCAGAGGAACAAAACAAGGTCTGTGTACCATCCAAGTCCCTCGTAGTCCTGTTTGTGCTGACTCTTTACAGATGGGTAAACTCTACCACAAAGAAACAATTTCTGTGTGATGTCCGAGTGCCACAATCAATTAAATTTTGTCTGTAGGACCCCTGTCAGTATTGTGTGTGGAAGATGGAAGACATGCCAAGAGGACTTTTATGCCCGGTGGGCCTGGCTCATGCCCAGCTGAAGTCAGTGGAACTTTTGCCACTTCTTCCAAAATCAATAGAATGGCTCCTCCACTCCCTATTTCTCTTGCTAAGCCACAGTTTTCTGGTATTTTCAGGCACTCGTGCTCTTCAGCTTGGAATCCCCATAAGGTTGAGTTTCATAACAAAAGGCAGCCCTTGTTCTTTTAAATTCAAGTAGACAGAAGAGAGCAAGGTGAGTCATTTTTTTCCCCTTGCTAATCTTGATAGGATGCTGCAGGTTTGCCAAAGATTACTTGAGGTTTCCATGGATAAGGTGTGAGTGAGGACTGCAGCAGTTTGAAGCAAACTAGGATGTTGGTTTTGTAGGTTTTCTTCTTAATTCACTGGAAAAGACAAAACGGACATGGAGCACTATCCTAGTGCCACTCCCTCAGTTGTTTGCATTTTAGCAGTGAGTGTCATCTCCTTAAAAATGCTTGATGTTATCCTCAGTAAAAGAATTCTCGTAGTCCAAAGCAATCTGTTGTTCCAGAAAGGTTCCCATATCCTCGTAGAGATCTTACAGCACCTTGCAGATCTGACACAGAGCCTTTGAAGTAAACAGAAAGTTTCAGTGGCCTCAAGGGTTTAGTTAGGGAGCCCTGTGGACTGCACAAGACAGGTAACACCATCAAAAGCACCTAATAACTAGTGACAGTCAGTAGGTCTTAGTCTCCAAATCACCTGGATGACTCTGAAAGTATTTATTCCAGGGCTGGCTATACATTCTTAGCAGTACAGAGCACATAAATGCTACTCCATGAATAATATAAAAGTTCTTCTAAGTACAAAAATATCTCTGTTCAGGAAAATTATAATTTTATGCTTTGCTATTTCTTTTTTGTCAATGTCTTTGTAAGCATCCCTTTGGCTATAGTATTTGCTTAAAGTACAAATATGTACTATGTGTCAAAATAAAATATTTATTGAATACATTTACTTTGTGTCTGTTGAGTTATGGGTGGATTCTGAAGTGCTTCTTTGCTGCACCTGTTGAAGCCATTTTATATTCTCTCTTGGCTAGAGACAATGAAAATTTGAAGCCTCACAGTTCTGCAAAAAGAAATGTTTGAAGAGAATTTGAGTTGAAATTTATCACAAACATTCACTTTTGCTGTCACTCCAGGACCAGCCACAGGATTGCTTAAAAACAAGGGGTTTTAAGGGTAGGGATAGTTGTCTCTACCAAAACCAGTCCTGATTTGTAGGTAGGCTGATATGAAATGGTACTGCAAACAGCTGGGTGCAACTTGTCCAAGAGTGCTTGAGGTGGACTATGGCTTTTCTTATGTCCCCAGATGGGGCAAAGCACATGGGCTTGATTTCTTTTCTTCTCTCTTTCTTGCAATAATCCAAGCAGAAGAGTATGAGCCAGCGGAGCACTGAGTCTCTCACACCGTGGCCTGCATCATCCAGATACAAAATGGGTTTCGTAGATGACTGTGATATTACTGAAGGAATGTAACCCTATGACCTCTGAGAAGAAAAGGGAATGTACCTTTCCCAAACTCCAGGGAGTCTGCATGGTAGCTGTGAAATTGAAGAAATTTCTGGCTCTGGCAGAAGTTCAAAACACAGCCTTGGGACCTGACAAGTGGTCCTTCCCATCAGAGAAACTTACTCCTAGACAGAGGAGCAAGCTGGTATGCAGACACTGACAGCAGCAGATAGTCATATTGGGTTTGCCTGATTGAAAGTGATGTGGTTGATGATAGCTCATCAGGAAGCAGGAGGGCACCCTCCCAGAGCCTCATTGTCCATGTAAGCACCACCAAAGTGGAGGTGGGCATTGGAAACTCAGACCTTGGCTTCGTGAGAGACTCTCGTGCAAGATACCAGGCACTGCAGCTATTGCCATCCTCTGTGGTTTCTTCGCGAGGTGTCCTGCAGTCCTCATTCCGTGTCTTTCCCTGAGCATTTGTTAGAAGAGGCAGCCGTGATGCACCTTAAGCCTCTTGCAAAAGGTGAAGGACAAACAAAGGCATTGTTATCCAGTTGTGTGCTTTAATTTGGATTAAAAGTGTAGAACTTTAGGCACAGTTTTTCAAGGAGGATCTATGAATGACTAAGTGGGCCTGTGCACAGACTCATAACCAGAGGATTTGTGAATGGGGAGATTAAGTTATATTGTAGCTGTGTCTTTGTTAAGTGATTAGGTCCTTTGGATATGTAAGCAATAGATTATGAGGAGTAGAACAAGTAAAATTAGGTGGGTATTCAGTTTAGGCAGGATCTCCTTCGGCTCTTTCTGTAGGTGGTGAAGAGTCATACAGGCTCCCCTTGGATCTGGACCCGCTCTGGATTTCTTTTGGTGGTTGTTCAACTCCTCTCACTGTCTATAAACAGAATCTAAGGAGATTGTCTTTTGTCAGAATTACATATGTGCCTGAAGTTATATGGTGTCACAGTTCCATTTAGCTTTCCTGTATGAAGATTTAGAAGAACAGAGAACCTAAAAAATGCTAATTTCCTATCTACTGAATTTAAATTGAGCATACAGGGATCCGTGCCTCAAATAATCTGGTTTGTACAGTTCAAAAACATTCTTCAACCCGAAAAAGAAAGACCCAATTCAAAAACTATTTTATTTCCACACCCCATTAAGGTCTTTGCAATGCAATTATGTGAAATCCAACACAGGAATCCAATTATTTTTACTGATACAGTGGAATATTGACTGCTAGAGAGTTGGAATAGAGGTCTACCAAGCTAGAGAGAGCAAATGATGACTGGTCCTTCAAATAACTCTAATTTCTGTAAAAGCAAAGAAATATCAACCCTTTCTTTGGTCTTTGTGTATCATAGAAAGAGGTCTTGACATTCTTTGAAAGCTACTCAGAAGCCTCCACATGAGCTGTGCATAAAGACCTGCAGCTGACACATGAAGTCTTTAAAAACAATTCTGCAACCATGGCTAGATCCACTGGAATCAAATAAGGTAGTCTTTAATTACAGTCCCTCCTGAAAAGCTATGCATATGCAGAATGTTTCCAGTGTTTGGCTATACCTTGAGAGCTGGTTTTGAAGACAAGCCTTTCGCAAGTTTTAAATGGGATTTAGCCAAATTATGGGACGAGCTTACACAGTTGCCTTTATGATCAGAACCAAAGACCCTGTATGATTGATTTTTTAAAAATTTAACATATGTGCACACTTTGCAGGCAGAGACTTATCCTATTGAAATAAAAACACCTCAGTGAAAAGTTAAGCATGTCCATAAGCTTTTGCAGGATTGGCCTGATTTTGTGAAAATGTACTGAAAAATCTGTGTAGTACCTCCTCAGTTCACTTCTATCAGAAAGCATGTTAGAGAGCCTACATGTATTGCTGTGGAATTGCACTGTTAGCTGTATAAAAAATAGCATTTTCTTGCAAAAAATTTCCTGGTTGTTTTAGCAGATTTTTTTTCTTTGACAGAAAATGTATTGATCTGATCCTGGGAAAGTGACTGTAGTGCTCAACAGAACAGTTCCTGCCATATAATTTTGATGTTCATAAGGTTGTGTAATATTTCATTTGAAAAGCCTCTGTCAACTTCTACTGACTGCTGAATCTCAAAATGATTCATCCACACAAATGTATGTTTCAGGAAAGCTTCTGAAGCAGGAGACTGACCTCACTGCAAAATACAATTTAATTAAACGTATGTTGATTATAAAAGTATGTACATATCTATATATATTTCTTTTCTCTTTTCTGATTTATTTTTTAACTCATAAGGAAATACAGTGTTTAAAATAATATGAAAAGGAAATTCATGAGAAATAATATGTTTTGAAGTATAAATTTGCAAAATCACGTATTTCTGTATTATAACTTTTAGTGTTTACATATAACTTATAAAATAAGAAAAGTTAATGGGTGAAATAGTTAAAATTGTCAACATTTCTCAGTTCTGAATTAAGTAAACTTTGTATTTCCAATAATCATAGTCCGTGTTTGTATCTTCAGATTTCCATCTCAGTAAATCTGAATGTTTTTGCCAGCCAAATTTCCCATGTAACAATGGAAAGTTTGATTTCTATTCTTGCCTCTAACAATTTTTCTTGATCTTCATGGTAAGAACCATCTGTAGTAAACTAGGAGAGGAGAGACTGGTTCCACTGACAGCAAATGAAGGTTTTCCCGTTAGTTCTCTGAAGTTGGAGGTTTCAGTCTCAAGACGTAATTACAGGTAATGATGGACATGTTTAGGTTGGTGTTTAGCCATTAACTTCAAAGGGGACACATTTCATCCTCAAATGTTTTATTTCAGTAGCGTTTTAAAATATCTGTGTGACTAGATGTATACAAACGCGCACACGCACACACACACACACACAGATGTTCCTCTCACTCATGTTTCATGTGAGAGAACACAAGGCTCAGAGTTAAAGCCATGGAGGTGTGGTGTTCTTTGGTTGTCCTTTTTTTAAACACATATATTACTTGCATTGAAACTTTTTCCTTTTTTGCTCTTATATAGATAAAATAAACCCCAACCATTTCATAAAGAAAAAGTTTTCCCGACTTGTCTCTGACTGTGTTGTCTGGACCACTGTCTCACTCATGTGTGATGTTATGTTTTCCCATAAAGCTTTGATAGGAACTAAACACAGAAACTTTAATTCATTTCTTAGTCCTAAACCAGTCATTATTTTACAAACTTATGGCCAAATTTAGTAGTAAGTGTTACAAAGGTCATTGTGTTGCATAAAGCCACAATTTCTCAAGAAGAGATATATTACTATTTAAAACCTTTTAACCTTTAAGCTAAGCTTACAATTTTGTAACCTGTTGCATGTTCACATGTAGTATTCAACTTGAAATCTGAGCAAACTGGAGGTAAGTGCAATCCAAACGTGCCAACCCAAGTGAGACCAATTTGGAAAATTGTATCTAGAAAAAATAAAAATCATAAAATCATAGAATAACTGAGGTTGGAAGTGACCTCGAAAATGTAGGCATTTTTTTATATCTCCTCTTAATGAACAAAAGAAGGCCCAGCACAAGTATTGTACATCACTGAAGAATCTTGATGCGATTAAATTAAATTGGATTTAAAGTGGTGTAGGGGCCTTGAAATGGTCTGATAGACTTCACCTTTGCTGGATCTTCAAAACTAAACACCATAAACCTCTGCAAACTATGAAGGTCTGAGAATTTTGGCAGACATTTTCCATGAAATGACTGTGGATAGAGATAAGAAAAACATCCTGTAGGTATTGGTACACAGACAGTATAATGGTACTGCAGTAGCTGGATGAAACCAAACCCACCACAGCATTCATATGGATTCTAATCAATAATAAGATGGAGCAGAGAAACATCTCCCAATAGTGACTGAGCCCTTCACTGTATAATTTTCGTTGCCATTTAGAGTCCATGATAAAGAATTTCAGTTCACAGATGCAAAAGCCTTTCAAGAATGATGCTACAAATAAGACACCTCAGATACACTGACCTAAACAAAAGCTACTCCTCCCCTAAATGTAAATTTTGATGTTTCTTCCTTATTTAAGGGCTCCTTCCCCCTGTCCCCATTCTAATTAGTGCCAAGGAAAAGTCCTGTGCTGCCCAAGAGGAAGTCTGTAGAGTTTTGCTGAGTCTAGTTGTTCTAAGCAGCAGTCTTTGGACATCTGGTCCTGTTAAGTAGTTGTATGTTGTTTCCATAGACCTATTGGGTCATTGATGCTCTTTGACTGTTTTCTTTAATTTTCAGTTGCCAAATTAGTTAAAAGAAGAAACGATATAACACTGTCCTAAGATGACTATTCGAAGTGAGCAATTACTGCTGTAGTTGCCATAGGGATACTGAATGAATGCAGATGAGGTAGGAGATATCCAGAAGGCTCTGTGAACACGAGTTTCTCTTCAGCAGCCCGGTGTGACCAAAAGCTGGGAGATTTCTGCACTTCCGTAGTGCTGGGGGCAGATGTTGAAATGGCTGTCTGTGTGCTGCACCTTGCTCCCCACTGAAAGTGGAACTTGGTCTCTTTAGGTGCTTTTGAAAAGATTACCACAAGTTCCCTAGGAGAAATACTTCGAAACAGATACTTGCTGCAAAGACTAAAATACCATCAATACTGGATTTGTAATAAATCCACCGAGGAAAACTGTGGAAGCTGCATACAGATGAGATCAAGTGGTGTATTAGGGGACTGATAGAGTCTAATTAAAATAAACTAATATTTGGAGAGGAATAGCTCCTCCACAGAGAAAGGAGCTATTACATAGAAGGTGTTCAACACTATGACAGTCTTTGCATGGAAAAGGACTGATAAGTGAGCTGCCTCCCAAGAACTTTGGTTCTAATATTATTTATCTTATTGATGACATGTGCTGAAAGTGGTCAACTGCACAGAGAATGGTGATAATTTTTAGTTTAGTTGTGTATTGGCATCTATTCCAAACAGGACTAAATCAAGGCTCTAGTCATTACGGATATAACCTCTAAATGCAATGACATAATAATGCCCAATCCTCAGAAAACACTGACAAACTTAAAGGATAACTTGGTGACACACACCAGCATTCACCAACTCTACCTTTAGAGCACCATTTCCTCCCAACCTACTCATGGAAAGAGATAGATCTTGAAGCCTAAGGGTCTCAGATTTATGCTTTCCATTGGAAGCTGTAGAAAAAGACCGATGACATTTATGACAAGAATCAACTCTGACCTCAGGTGCTTTTTCACAGTTGTACACGAGGACTGAGTTTAACACTAAATTATTTGGTTAAAAATGCACAAATAAGTACAGTTTCACACTATACATTTTTGACACAGATACAGCTGTTATTAAGGCAAGGTAGAGCCTTGACTATTGTGAATGGATGTATTTCAGTTGCCTCCAGAGAAATTGTAGTGATTTGCTTCAAGTCACTTAGACTATCAGCTCACACTTTCAGCTCCCAAAATGCAAATTTGTACTGGAAAAAAAGCATGCTGGCCATGAGTAGGCTGCAAATCTGATGCTCTTTCAAGGTCTATTTTCCCAGGCACTGTGCATTGGATGTATTAACAGTGTAAGATAGCCTTGAAAGGATTAACTGTAGATAGTATACCCAAATTTGAGCCAGGATAATTAATTTGAAATAGTGAAAGGTATGAATGGGATTTTATGAGAACAGATGTAAACATTCCCCAACTAGATGGAACAAATTAGCAGCTAAGGAATAACCAGAACACACATGGTTCACTGATAAATAAGTACACAAAATCTGACTTGTCTTGCTCAAGAGTGGACTAGATGACAGCAGTAGCTTCTCTATTCCCACTCATCAGTATATACTGTCTGCCCTTCCTATTTACAACACCTCTAAGCTTAAAGCTCTGCAACTTCTTCTAAAATGTCCTCCCCCTCCTCATTTTCATGGTTATTATAGTATTATTAACACTATGCATTAGTACCTTTCAAAGTTGTCTGATGGAGGTTAATTAATCCCTTTTAAACCACTCAAGACTTAATTGAAATAAACAAACATTATCATATCCATCTTCCAGCTGAAGGAAATGAATCACAGAAAAGTTAAGTTGCTTCTAAAGTCATAAAACAAGTCAGTAGGCAAATCAGGGGGAGACGTAAGCAGCCCTGGACTTCTAGATTCCCACTGTAATGATTGCATTAGCCTGACTTCCTAGAACCAGTATGTCTGAATGAGATAATTTTATTCAAAAGAGTTCTCAATTATATGCACATTTAGGCTTGATTCCAGTATTAGTGTAGCCAGTGGGAAAACAGCAGCAGAAGATTTTGGTGCTAATGTACCCTTTTCAGTGAAAGGAAAGACAACTGTGAGATGGTGTGGGTGAAATCATTTTCCTAATGGTGTACTTTTTTTAATGTTAGCAGATGTCAGTATTATAAACTTGCAAGAAAGGCCAGGTGCTGTGTTCGGGTATGATCTCACCTTCCTTGTAAATGAGCCTATAATATGTCTCTAATTTCCTCGGTCAGGCACACCCCCCTCCGCCTATCTCCTGGACTATTCAGCCTTCCCATATCCACAGGCGGTGATAACAATAAGTAACACTGGATGCAAGAAGGGTCACTTGACCAGCCCTTGCTGTTGCTGTGGACCCTTCCCTGCTTTCCAGTGTTTGATGACAGGGTGTAGGGAAGACAGGAGGGCGGATGAGTGTGAAAAAGGACTGCTGTTACACATGGGTGGTGATGCAGTTCACCCCTCCGGTCTGATGTAGGGGAGAAGGCCCCTGAGATATGGTGGTGGTTGCAAGTGACTCCAGCCACTGGGAAGCAGGGTGTGCTGCAGGTTCTCTGGGGACAATGGCCTCTGCAGGATTTATGCAGAGCACCTAGCCTCAAACCAACCCTTGGGGCTCCGCAATATACCGAAATAACATGGGCAACAGCATTCTGAGAGATGCTCAACATACCCTCCACCACCGTGAGGAGCAAAACCATGCCAGGGCAGGTCCGCCAGGGCAGGTCCACCAGGCCTTCCTCCTGCTCTCTCCCTGAGGCAATAGGATAACCATCTGTATACCACTCTGATATGTCAGCACTAAACACCCAGCTTGTACATGACATGCTTTATCTCCCATTCTGTACACAGCCTATTGACACATGACAGTGGTAGCAGGACCTCAGCGATTTTCCTGATTTCTCCTGTTTATTCCTGATTTCCACTGGCACAAGAGAAATGGATCATTGCTAGGCATCTTTTTACAGAATAACTGGACCAACAGTGGGAGGAGAATGAGCTCACATTTAGTTTCTGCTTGAAAAATATTGGTGATGAAAAGGCCTTGTGCTAAACTTCTATGATGGTAGACTTTCACCCTGCTGGGAGTAGTTAGACCAGACAATTGAACAGCCCTTACTATTAAGAGCAGACTTAAAATATCTTAATCAATGCAATCATAAACACAAAAATTTAAGTGTAGCTGTAATCCTTATTAGCACATGACACCATGCTCAATTTCACATGCAATTACCTGGATAGACCATGTAATTATGCCACATAATTACTCATGCATTTTAGGAATGAAGTTGCATCTCTGCAGCTCAAGATGATGTAGCTCTTTCATGTCAGTCGAAGTCCTCTGGCACATTTTTCACCATACACACATTCTCTTTTTTAAAAGTGAGGGCCAGAAGTCGAAAAAAGTTATCTGAGAGCACAAGCAAAAAGTTAAATGTTGTGTTTTAGGCAGTGAATTTTGTTTTAGGACATTAGGGTTAATTGATGGAATTTATTGGCAGAAGCTTGTTTAGAACATGTAAACTATTACAAATGTAACCTATTATTGCTGGTATCTATTAAACCTCTTAATATACTCTAGGCTCCCTCCCTGAGGGTGTAAAAAGATGAACAAATAGGAAATTCCCAGGCAGGAAATGATGCCAGGCCATGTTCTCAACTGCATTTAAATCTACTCAGTGCAGCAAATGGCAGGAATTACATTGTTGTTGGTTATAATTCCCAAATACACTGTGATAATCTGTTTCAGTCTCCGCATAGGTTTGCAATATAGACCTTATCGTAGTTTACACTATGGAAAAGCAAAACTACCTCTAGAGGCCAGCTGTGTCAACTCTGGCTGCTGGACTCCTGCCCAAATTGTATAGGCAGTGCACAGATATCACCCGTAAAGACAAAAGCCCTGATAGCCCATTGCCCTGTATTTTACTTTGCCCTGTAATTGTGATTGTTCAAACAGAAGTGGGTATAAAATTCCGCAGGTCTGATTGCATCGGTCTGCAGTCCCATGCAGGGAGTGGGAGGAGAGTCTTATGACTGACTGATACTGGATTAATTTGTCATTCAAAAAAAAAATCTCAAAGAGAACTATATTAAAAATATATTTCATACGACCTCACTTGAAACATTTTATTCTGGGTTAGATTCTTTCAATCATTTTATTGTTTCTTCAACAAAAAGAAAGCAGCTTTAAAACAAAAGCAGTTTGGAGAAAATAATTCAGTTGGAATAAAACCTACCAAAAGGAAATGCAGTCATTCAGTAATACAGTGAAACAAAGTCAAATTCACACCATGTTTTCCTCATCCCAAAACAAAGGTATGTGCCAAAACAAATTTTGGTGATTAATATGCTCACCAGGAGTGTCAGGTCAGCTTTATTTTTAGTAAGTAACATAGCCCTTGAGTTCCTACAAAACAAAGCCCATTGCAGTGAGTGCAAGCTCAGCCCTAAACATTTGGGTCAAAAGGTAAGGTAAACGGAGAGGTAAAAGCCACCTACAGAGCTATAATCCCAACCTGTAGCACGACCTTTAGAAGATTATGCAGTTCTAATGGGTCCACTTTCCCTGGGAAGTGTGAGTAGCCCGGTTGTTCCTTGTGTGATATCATCTAATGCTTGCAGGTAGCTACATCTTGTTCTCTGTCTGAAACGATGATATTTGGACAAGATGAAGAAAGAAAATATACAAAGGCAAAACCCAGAGATAGAAATTGTAGTAACTTGTCTATATAGTGTGACAATTAATGTCAGTCTAGAAATGTGAACATTTGGCTTTGTGTATGGTAGCCCATTAAAGAAAAATCAAGTAAGGTGAACCACCATCATGAGTTTTCTCTTGGGTGCTAAATCAGAGCAGAGTCAACTGAAACCAAAGCTTTCTTTATTCAAAGGGCATTGCTGGGTCTTACCCGCAGTGCTGGTCAGCACATTCTCAAAACTACTAGTAACAAATTTTTAGAGACCTAAAAATCTAAAGCAAACTATTTTTCCATTTTTCTGTGAAGATCTATCTGCATAGAAACTTCAGAATGCCTGAGCAATTTTGCTCTAATTTAGATTGAAATTTGCCTTTTCTTTTAAATTGCCAAGGCTGATATTTGAAAAGGCATTTTAAGTGTTTGCTTCTTAAACAGTTTTAAAGAACATATTCAAGGGCCTGTTGTTCATGTAGAAATAAGAGTGTACAGTAATTTACTGCATAAGGTTTACAATGAAATCTCCTGTCACCAAATCTGTGCAAAGTGATAAGATCTATTTCATACAGTAATTTAAATGTGTAGATCTCAAAGCCCTTGAGGAAAGGAGTTGTAATCATCAACACTGACGATCACTGCTGATGGGGAACCTCAGGAGACAAAGGGATTCGGTGAAGGTCATCCAGCATGCCAAGACCTGAGCTGCACCCTGCTCTCCTTGGAGCTAGGCCAGCACTCGGTTCCTTGGGTCATGCTGCTGCTGCTTTAACAGGTTGATAGATTTTTTTTTTCCTTCAGGTGGTTTGGAACTAAAGGTGCAGCATTGAGTCAGAGTGCATGCACATGTTTCCTCCCCACTCTGCCCTGTGCTGTCTTTTCCTCTCCTCCCACATTTAATATGTCTGAGCTAATTTTTTTACAAGGATTTTATGGAAGCGGTGATAGATAACGGGAAAGAACTCCCAAGGCTGTAATAAACAAAAGCCATCATTTGGGTTTAACTGATGTATTCATCACCTTGCTTTGCGTCAAAATCCTTGTGCCCAGCTATCTTCTATCACAGCCAAACAGGTCATACCATCTCTTTTATAAATGTGTCACTCTACTGGATAGTTTTCCTTCCCTCATCTTCCTCCTGAAAGGTTGCTCCAAAGCATCTCTGATGCAGAAGGTTGTCAACTTACTCACAGCTAGTTTTGGACTATCCCTTTCCATGCCAGCTTTGCCCTTTAGGTTAAACACACTCCTAAGTTTTATGTATCCCTGAGTGTATACCACCTACAAGCCTACATTTGCTATACTGAGTAAGAGAAGATATAAAATACTTTAATCTGATGAACACAGGGCAAAAAAAGAACTTCCTTCTTCTTCTCTTATCTCTAGCTAAATACTACTTAGCTTAAGTAGGTTATAAACTATGTACTGGCTCTTGACTCTGTCATGCTGTGCATGCCATGCGTGTCTGCCTAGACATCCATGGGAGATGGCAAAGGGGAGATCTTGCAGGAGTTTTGGGATTGTCATCCTGCTCTCCGATCATGATTTTTTCAGGCTCAATCAGTGTGCTTCCTCCACCACCCTGATGCAAGCATGGATCCATCATCCCTGTTTCCCCTGCGTTGTCTTCTGTGTGTCCTCATAGTAGTTGAACACTACAGCTCCCTTTATATACTGCTTGATGGAGGCTTTCTGAAACTAACTTGGAGATCCTGCTGCCTTGAGAGATGCTGCAGATTCATTCCAAGCATACTCTCCAGTTGTTTCCCACTCTCTTTTTCCTGGATGACCTAAGGGCTGGTGGAGCTCTCTGCTGTGGCGTTTGTTACAAACCCAGTATGTATAACAATCAGTATTTTCTCTGAGAAATTTGCTTTTGAAGTTATTTGTCCTCTGTCTACACCTTTGATGGATTTCTGGCTTTCGCTGTCATGTGCTGAGATAGAGGTAACTTTTGCATTGGGTATCTGCAATTTTGCATTGGAAATCTGTATACTTTTTCTGACCAAGTCCTTTGTAAGCAGATGAATATACCTCCCTTATTTCTTATTCCTCTGGACATTTATTTGGCGTTGCAATGCTGATGATTTGATTTATTTCTCGTGTTCCTTCTTCCTTCGAAAAGCGTGCGTGAGTCGCAAGGGAAAGAGTCTCCGATCTGCTTTTTGAAACAACCTGCTGTTCACCTCGTCATGTTTGCTTCTTTGTAAACTTTGGGCTCCATCATCAGTGCAGTTTAGGTCCTGTAATGTACAACTATTGAATTATAGAGCGTCTGTGTCCATGACTATATGAACTCTGCCCCAATAAACTGTTAAGAGCTATATCTCTACAGACAGAGAAAAAAGTTTGCTACATTAGGATGTGCCTCATCCTAATGAGAAATTCAGGATTCAGAAAATGGTGAGCCATAGGAAAACAGAGATAGCCTCGCCTTCTTGTTCTCAAGAGCCTAGGAATTATTAAAGAACAATTGTATTTTAGAATGGAAAACGCACTCTCCAGCAAAATTTCCGTACACCTAGTATACAAATCCAAGCCAGCATTTCTCTGACTAACCCATCATCAGATCCTTGGTAGAAAACAGAGATTTGTTTTTGCTGTTTCTTTTTGATTTACTGTTTAACAGCATTACTAAGAGGAAGAATGAAAAAGTAAAAAAGGAAAAGCACATGTAAGAAGCAATTTCAAAAATACACCAAACTATCAAAAGATACAGTCACTTTTCTCTTAACAATGAAGAGTATTTGGGGATGAATACCAGAAGAAAAAAAAAAGCCAAATGAAGCGTGTTCTGTTTCTGGAAAGCTGTACTGGTTTTATGACAAGGCTATCAAACCAAGGTATGATCCATCTAACATTATATAGATACCTATGGTGTAGGTATCTCAACTGCAAATATATACAGCTAAATAAGTCATTCCAGGCTTCCTGTGAATCCACAGAAGGAAAAATAGGCACATCAACACTGTGATTGGTTCCATCTAATGTAGGTCTAGAATAGGTCATACAAATAACATCCTGTAAGTGCCTGATTCCTTCCACTACTGTAAAGAACAACTTTAGCCTAGGTGTAGGTATCTGCACTTTGTAGGCCTCTGGGAATACACAAAATGGGTGTCACAAAGTGTGAGTTCAGACTCACAGTCTGTTTAAATACAAGGAGTCTCAGAGAGAAAAATCTGGAGGCAAGAAAAGCAATCAAATATAGGCGAGAGATATTAGGACAGGTAACTCAAGACATTATGAGGTTGATCATAAGTTAGTCAGAAAAAACAAGTAAGTTGCAAGACATTACAGCTTGTACCATCTGACCACACAAAATGAATGTGATGGATGTACTAAAGAGACAGAGGAACAGTGTTATTAAAAGACTGTAAAGCAGACATCTCCCTGATTTAATCCATGTGCATGCATTCCTTCATACCTGCAGCCATACTTCTACCTTGTTATTAGTGGGTTTGACAAGAATTAACTAAAGGCTGAATTTGATCTTTCAGAACAAAATTTTGCAGCTCCAATAAATCCACAGAGTGTTCTGAGCTGATCCAATCCAAGTTAAACCACCCCAGATCTAGATGGATTTAAAATATCCTGATGTCATGGGAGGTACAATTTTTGACCTGTGTAAATCCCCCATGGTCATTTTTTGTCTAGTCAGTGGTTCTCTCGCCATTTATTCTCCAAAAGTGGTTCTGTTTCTCTGGAGGTGGTGGCACCAGAGATGTTTCTCTGTAAGGGAGACCAGAATGCAGCTGTTGATGTGTGTGATACATGACCATAGAGTTCACCACTGAATTTGGACCAGAGTCTGCAAAAAGAAATGGGTTATTTGTTAGGGAACTGTCCTATAATTTACTATCTCACAGGTTCACAGTCACCTTACCAGGATTCTGAAAATATTAATGCAAACTGCTGGATTGTTTATAACTGCCTTCAGACAATCTGCACAGATGTCATGTAACATACAGGGGAGCTTGAATTTACCTTAAGAGACTTAACTTGCTTTTCTCAAAAAAATTAAAGTACTCACAATACATTTTCTTCCAGAAAATAAACTCAGTCTTAATTTGTGTTTCAGCTTGGACTGATGGCTGTTTAGTGTGTGTTGTTTTCTACAAAACCGCTTGAGGAATTTCATAATTCCAGAACAGCTCTTTTTATTGAGACCCATTTTCCCATAGTACTCTTTTCTTTATGATTTAGCTACTGTTTTAGATCATTTATTTTTATTGACAGTGAGACTACTCCATTTGGTTGACTTTTTCAAACATTAACCGCTATAACTTTCATTTAGACTGCCAAGGTTTCCTCATTTGCACATGAAATCATCCCATTCACCTCTCTGGGAGAAGACAACTCAGGCCTGGTGTTTATTGCTCTCAAAGAGAAAAAGAGGAGAAATGGAAGCATCACCTCACTGGAATTGCTCTTTCTGATTTATAGCTATCACCATTGAGGACTCAGGGAAGACAGGCAAGGGCAACCATCCTCAAAGTTATCTTCCTAAAGTTTCTTACAAAAAAAGGATGCTGTAACCTTTAATCAAAAAATTCTTTCCTCCCAGTCTTTTCCACAATTCATCACTGAACTATAGGAGAACACTTTCAAGCTTTGGGCATCTTCTAGAGCATTCGTGAATCAAAGATTTTCAGTGGGTAAGATGGAAAAGCAAGGTGTACTGGGGACATGGGATAAGCAGCCAGTGAGACAGCCAGATGGCTGCCTGTGATTTCCATGGATGGGATTTGGTGTTCATAGTGGTTCTCTGGTCTCTGTCTCTCAGCTTCAAATCTTTAGCTGAAATACAGAAAATTGGGTCTGACTCTTCAGGAAAGGAAGATGAATACCTTTAGAAAACAGACTAAGCCTATCAGCTGTAGTTTCTGATGGTGTATATTCTTTTCTTTGGATTATTTTTTGTTTTCTCTGTCTGTGTTAGGCACAGATGCATAGGACCTAGACAATATCTTTAAAGCTTCCTCTGTTTTATGTCAGTGTAATCTTGATTAATACTCAGTTTGTGGGACTGGACCTACAGTCTTACCTCTTCTTGTGTTTTCTATACTTTTTTTCTATCCTCCATCTGAGAAGGATGCAAGGCTGGACCTACATTTCATATAAATTAATATAGCTCACTAAAATCAACAGAGCTACAATGCTTTAAGCTGCTAAGGATCTTTCCCTACATCTTATTTATATATTTTCAGAATAGACATAGTATCTTAGTTCATATTGAAGTACAGAGTTCATCATAGCAGTAATCTCTAAGACACAGCCTGCCTATCTTTTATGATAAGGGAATTACATTTCTTCTGTTGTGTTGATAAAAGCCTACTATTCCTGGGAAGATGACTTGCTGGAACCTGAATAAATTGAGCATACCCTACTCTATGATAGGAACTGAAGAGATGTGACTGCTGACCTAACCAGTGAACAAGGTTTCTGATATTAATGCAGTTAAGATAGCAAGACTGTGTTGGTGTCCCTCCGGAGTGGATAGTGTTGCGTTTTTTATGTGTGTGGTGGGTTGACTCCGGCCGGATGCCAGATGTCCACCAAAGTGTTATCACTCCCCTCCTCAACTGGATAGGGGAGAAAAAAATAAAAGGAAGGGCTTATGGGTTGAGATAAGGACAGGGAGAAATCACTCACTAGTTACCATCTCTGACAAAACAGGCTCATCTTGGGGAAAATTAAACCAAATCTTAAAACACCTTCCCCCTACCTCTCCCTTCTTCACAATCTCAACTTCACACTCAATTTTCTCTACCTCCTCTCTCTCAGAGGCACAGGGGGATCGGATATGGGGTCTCTGGTCAATTCATCACGTGCTGTCTCTGCTACTCCTTCCTCCTCAGGGGGAGGACTCCTCACACTCTTCCCCTGCTCCAGTGTGGGGTCCCACCCAAAGGAGACAGGCCTCCACAAACTTCTCCAAAGTGAGCCCTTCCTGTGGGCTATAGTTCTTCATGAACTGCTCCAGTGTGTGTCCCTCCCATTGGGTACAGTCCTTTGGGAACAGGCTGCTCTGGCGTGGGTCCCCCACAGGATCCCAGCAAACCTGCTCTAGCATGCACTTCTCTCTCCCTGAGCCCACAGGTCCTGCTAGGAGCCTGCTCCAGAGTGGGCTTCCCACGGGGTCATAGCCCTCTTTAGGCATTCACCTGCTCTGGCATTGGGTCCTTCATGGGCTGCGGGTGGATATCTGCTCCCCTGTGGACCTCCGTGTGCTGCAGGGGTGCAGCCTGTTTCACCGTGATCTTCAACAGGGCCTGCAGTGGAATCTGTGCTCCGGTGCCTGGAGCACCTCCTCCCACTCCTTCTTCACTGACCTTGGAGTTTGCAGAGCTGTTTATCACATATTCTCACTCTATTTTTGGCCCCTATTGTCCAGGTTTTTTTCTCTCTCTTCTTAAATACGTTATCCCAGAGGCTTTACCACTGTGGCTGATAGGCTCAGGCCTTGGCCAGTGGTGGGTGTGTCCTGTGGCTGTCTGGCATTGGCACTATTAGACCTGGGGGAAGCTTCTGGCATCTTCTCACACAAGCCACCCCTGTAGCCTCCCTGTTACCAAAATGTTACCAAGCAAACCCAATACGCTGTGCTGATTAAAAAAAAAAA
>VZRE01015190.1:0-79543 GCA_013396775.1 Cephalopterus ornatus | reverse complement strand
AAAAAAAAAGTTTGTTACTGTTTTTGTGGCCATGAAAAATGCATGGATTCAGTATGGGATACCAAATAAATTGCCACAGTATATATTTTAAAAAAGTGTAATAATTTCCGGTAGGCAGAGTTCAGCCCTGTCACAAGATTCAGTCCAGTCTACTGTTTGCTCCTTGTTTTTCCTGGAGCCAGTCAAACAAGCAGAGGGAGCAAATAATGTTCTGTGCTCAGAGGTTTGGTATCTCTCAGCTTGCTTCCTGCTATCCTCTTTCTCAGGGACCTCAAACTATCTGACTGCACTAACAAGTCACAGATACATTAAGTGACCAAAATGGAGGTGTTCTCTTATTCATATGGTTGACTGTGGAGCTGTGCCAAGTTGTTTGTTGGGGCTGTATGACATGGTCCTCAAGTGCTGGGAAAGCATGGGATCAGGAACACTGGACAGAAATTTCTGCTTATTTGATGGAAGAGGGAGGTACAGTCTGTTGAGGTCAAAAGGCTGGATAGTGTTGGTGCAAAGAAGTGGTTCACAGGCAATGGCTTGCAGGCAGCATCATGCCCTAAAACTTGGACTAAGGGCAAAGTATAAATTGCCTACAGCACATCACCTACTCAGCAGCTTTGCCCACGGCCAAGTCACAGGTCTCTGGCTGAACCAGTAAATATTCAGCCTCTTTTGAAGAGACTGTGAACATAATTTATGAAATTATCAGTTTTCAAACAAATATTTATTTATTTTTTAACTCCAGGTCATACTTCGTCTTTTTATTGATATTACTTCACACTACTAAATGCCTGAAATATTTCCAGTTGTAATTATGCAGTGGAACATTTCTTTGTTGTTTCTGTTTAAGTTTTATGGACTGGATAACATTTAGATGTAGTGAATGTCTGCCATTTCTATTCATTATTTACTGTTTATATTACAACAGGAGGGTATGAGAACTGGACAGCTAATCCATCACATGAATTCACCAGAAGTATGATTACAAAGCCTTGCTCCAGGAGACTTGAGGACTTCTCCAAGTCAGTGCTGCCAGGAGTGAAGTCAGGATCTCTGAGTGCATGGTGTGAGCTGCCACGGGTAGGGCCACATTGTTGAGCAAGGAGGTGAAAGCCCCAGCATCACAGTGGCTACTGGCAAGGTGAAGGAAGAGTGGGTCTAAAACAATTTAGGGCTTTCTAGCTAAACCATACTTTGAGAAATGGAGTCAGAAATGTTGCTTTGCCCTGCAGGGCAATCCTGAGGAACAGACATGGAAAAGGGACTTGGAGAAGGCAGCGCAGGTAAAATGATTTGCCTGGCGTGAACCTCTATTTGCTGCTAGAGGTGGGAATAAACCGTGGCTCCTCATATTCCCAGCTTAACACCACAACTACTCAGTGGCACTCTGTCCTATTTGCTCAGCTTTCCAAAATGGCTGTGCTCACCCTGCCATCTCCAACCCCCAATGAAGTAGCAAGCCACCTACAATATTTTTTCTGCCCTAGTTTCTTAAAAAAAAAAAAAAAAAAAAGAAAGAAAAATCACAACACCGCCAACCACTTTTGCACAGCAGTCTCCATCGTCTTTCACTACGCTGGTCCATCCAGCCTGTTATTTAAGTTCTCCCTGAAAAAAATCCCACCACTTTCTTCCACAGTGCCCACACAAAGTGAGTCAATGTTCTTTTCCATTCATCTCAGAGAGACCAGGATTGCATCCAAAATATTTTCTCATAAAAAAAAAGGAAAAAGGAAGAAACATGGGTAAAACTACCAGGACATTCATACAAATCAGCTGAATAGTTTCACGACTGTGTTTCTACAACCCTTAATCTTCCTCATTCACACCCTCCCTACTATCAAACATACCACGTGGACCTAGGTGATTAACTATTAACTTTGTGCATAACAGAATATTAAAAAGCCAAAACATAGTAGCAACTTTCCCCCCCACCTCAACGTGACTGTGCTTTTCTTCCTGAGATGGAGTAGCCAGCTAGATATTTTGAGTAAGAAGGCTCCCTTCTCCACTCCTATAGAAGTCTAAGTCCTGGACGGTGGTTCTATCTCGGCACAGCTCTCAGACCTCATGGGTGCAGAGAGCAACACAAAGGCTTAACTTCTGTGATACAGATCATGTTTCTTCTGTATTGGGCTTAGGTTCACTCTTGTTATCTCTAAGGCTTTTTTTAACTTGGTCATAGTAAGTGACCAAGGGTTCAGGGAGAGGAACAGTGCAGCCCCCTGCCAGAGCCACTGGTGTTTGCTACCATTAAATGTTCTGGGGTAAGGTCTAATGGACGAGGAATGGCAAATCGCAGCACGTTCAAAAGCTAGTGTCAGATGCGCTTAAGAGTTTTTCTGGATTTTTCTCTGGAATTCACTTGGAATTAGCAAGGACAGCTTTATTTCCTGTTGCTGAGGTCAGTGATGGCAGGTTATCTTGCCAAGGCAGTGAGACTACTTTGGATTTTCTCTAATGCTAGGATGCTCAATCAGTGACCTGTCAACCAGTTACAGGCTACCTGAACATGTCAGGCCTTCAGCCTCCTTCTAGCGGTGACTTGGAATATCACCATGTTTGCTTTGTGAACAGTGAACAGCTTGGCTGCTGACACCACCTCGAAGCAGTAGGTAACAAGGGTAGAGCAAAAGCACTTCTGCTGCCTCTGGAAAAGCTCCACTGCTTGCTGATTAGTATTGACACAATAATCAAGTATCTTCATGTGTGAAGAAGGATTCTCCATGCACAGGCTCAACCATACTTTTATACTAATACATGACTGAGGACCAAGTACTGCCCTCAGATGTAGATTTTTGAGTGGTTGTACTGGTAACTGACCAGGTGGGACAGTAAAGATGAGGTTTCATGATACAGTTCTTTCCTTTTCCTCTAAGGAACCAGCTTCAAATACCATTAAGCCAAGCAAAGGTTATGGAGCTGCTTTACTTTGATCTCAACAGTTATTGAGATAGTATAACTGAGCAAATGGTACAGAAAAGGCTTTCACATATGTTACCTGCAGTTTCTTTTCCTAAACTATCAAACAGGAGCAGACAGGTGTTTGTTTTTTTTTTTTTTGATGAAGCCTATAAAAAAGTGTAGGAGACTCACAGTCCTGCGTGCCATCTTCTCTTGTCAGCTGCGCATAGGTCAGGAGAACAAACAAGACATGTCTGGATGTTGCACATCAGTGAGTTTCAGACCTCAGCCAGACTTTAACAGCCCTAATGCATCCTCATGGACTTTCTGAAGGGTAGAAGCAATGTGTTATCCCTGTTTTCACAGCTAAGATGTCAGGATGCTAAGTGGCTGTGTTCTTGGTGCCTCTTCCTTCAGGAAACCAGAAGAAGCAGGACTTGCATGTCCACCTTTGAAGCATGGCATGGGAATACTGAGGGGGAGCTTCTGTGAGCCCAAGGGGTGATGCTGCATGATCAGCAGCAGGATGCTGGCTGGGGGGAGCATCTCTGTGGAGTGTGACCTGATAGTGGTGGCAACGTCCACTGGCAGGGCGGCCTGCATGGGCCATCAGGCATGGAGAGAGCTTAACCTGGACTGCTCCAGGTTCTGGTGGGGGAAAGGCGTCTCTGCTGTGCCTGGCACAAGCAGAGAGCCTAGAGGGCACAGCTTGGTATGCTGCAGCTCTCTTACCCCCTCCACCCAAAGCTGCCAGCTGAGCAGCATTTCTGAAAAAAAAACCCCAAACCACAACAACAACAAACAAAACAAAAAAACCCACACCCAAAGACCCAACAAACTGTTTATACTGTCTAAAATTAATGAATTTTAGGTACCCAACTAGTTTTCTAAAATACATTCAGATAAACAAGAACAGCAGTGTAAACATGGAGGTGTCAGGCTGTTCCCCATCAAGACTCTTCAGAAACCTTACATTCAGTTAAATTCTGGAAAACACTGATGTGAAGATCTGTAGAAAGCCCCTGCAAAGGTATTATATCCAGTTTGTGAATAATTATGGTTGGTAATAAATTTCTGGCTTCCCTGAAATGAATTTAAATCATACAACTGATTTCAATGTGACCAGGATTTGATTCATGGTCTGAGGGACAGCATTGGTTTTGACAGACATAACTTCCCTGGTATTCTAAGCACAGTGTTATTGTTGAGGGTTTTCACAATTCAGAATAATATAATGCCAATTGCATTCCAAAATCAAAAGGAAAGTTTAAAGCTGAAAACAATTTACTATTTTTAAAACAAATACACTCACCACTTGCCTCTGTACTAAGTCACAAAGATGAAATAAATGTGAACCATTCTTCTGCTGTCAACAATTAGAGCAACTCTATCTGAATATGCTTAAAGTTATACGAGGGTACAAGATATGCTCATGAAAACAGAATCAGGGCCACTGAATGCAAAAAAGTTATGCTAAGTGATCATTTCTGAAGTAAGAACATACTGCTGGATTTTCAGAGATAACATGCATGTGCTAAAGAAATTGATGTGCCACTGCCCTGTAATATTAATTTCTGTGTAGAGAGCCCTATGCAACATTTCTGAAGCGTGCTTTAAAGATGAAGTTTTGCAGATGTCTTCAACTGAGCTGGAAGGAAGATTTCATCCTCTCCAAGAAGAGACTTCAGCAGTGATCACCAATGAAAGGGTGAGAAAACTCCCTTTACTTTTTCTCCAACCCTCCAGCAAGCCAGGGAAGAAAAGGTTTGAGTTTAATAGTAAACAAATCAGAGTTTTAACTCATCTGAACTGCCAGGTGGCTTCATTGGGTAACCCACTGGGGCCTTCCGACTGCCTAAGCTTTGTGCTGGATCTGTACATTGTTTTAGCGTTGAAGTGTGAGTGAATCACAGGGAAATGATAGGCCACAACTTAAAAACAGAAGGAAGGAGTACTGCCAAACAGAACTAATTGGCTGCAGACATGAGCTTTCCCCAGTCTCTGGCCCATTCGTATCTGCAGAACGGCTCTAGAAAAGCGTCAACATAAATTTGACATTTGTGCGGAAAACCACCTCTAGGTGGAAGTGTTGACCCTGCAGACAGAGAGGAGATCATAAATATCTGTGTGGCAGAAGCGATGGCAATGTTTTTTTAAAACTACTTCCTCCTATATTTTGCTCTTGAAACTGTAATTAGGTGAGGTGCCATCAGATTTATATACCTGAGAGCAGGTTGCAAAGCTCACCGAAGCCAGGAATTTGTTTCTCTCTTGGCCCAGATCCAGTGACTGTGGATCAAAGAAGTGCTTCAAAGATGCTGGACATTTGCCTTTGGTGAATGCAGCAGTGAAGGGTGCATTCTTGGTTTTAAACATGTGCTTATGGGTAGTCCCCAGACTCTGTGCTTGCCATCTGGACTGTATTTTGATTGACATTGTGGCCTAAACCTATGGTGCTTGGCTTATGCAGTGTAACAGAAAGCTTTGATTTTAGTTGGACAAAACAAGAGCATGGTTGCTACTTCCCTTTCACTCTTTTGAGAACAAATTGTAAACTCCTGACTCTGTATTTGAGTAGGTCATTCAAAGGATGAGTCCTGTACTTCAAGTGCTATGGATTGTAAGTGATACGTTAGACTAGGTACTGTCTCTATTACTGCCTTGTAGAGTGAAGACGTGATTCAGAGGGGATCAGAAATCATCCTCAGAATAATTCCTGCACAGACATGAGAGTAAGATGGACTGTTCAGTTCACTTTTTCAGGGGCTCGTTACACTTCCTCCCTTCTCACTGTCTAAGCTCTTTGTTAGATATTATAAGGGAAATTTTCTAAAGGCACCAAAATGCTGACTTCACTGAATAACGACAAGAGTTAGATGCCTCACCTGCCCCTTGCACTCTTAATGCTCTAATAATGATAAATCATTATGCTTTCAGAAAGGTTTAATCTTCTTTATTTACCTTTCTGTTTCTGTTTCTGTTTTATACTGGAACCTGATGAGGGCTTCTGTTGGGTTAGGCCAATATTTTCATAAATAGCTACATGACACAGGAGTACTATTTTTCTGCAGGTATGTTATATTTAGTGTGAAGACCATTGTTTATATCAACTCCACATCTTTTACTGACCATTTGTCATGTAAGAGAGAACCTGGAAAAGAGGTGGGTACACCTCTGGTACGTGTTGGTACATGCTGGGCTCATACCTACCTACAGGGACAGTGATTCAACTGCACTTTCTACTTGAGTGAATGGGCCAGTCTCCTACCCATGTGATGAATGCCATAAATGCTGTACTACCTGATAACAACTCACTGATAACTGGTAGCTCTGTTCCTTGCTGCCTGCAGTAATCCTTTGAATTACAGAGGGGGGGTTAAGCATCGTGAGATGATGATAAAATAACTTTGGATCTGAATTAATAACCAGATAGAAAAGCTTGTGCCTAATGCTTTGAATATCGCCTGGGTCTCTAGGAAGGGCTCTGCCATTTGTGCAGCACTTAGGCAGTGTTTCCACCAGCACAGTTACTCCTCACTAGATTCCACTGAGGGACTTTTCAGTTTTCTCATTGTCACCATCAGGTCATGCCTTATTACGAGTTTTCCGGGTGCCACTGGATTGTGTCTTGTAAAGGTGTTTGTGTGTGTGTGAACAACCAAGTCAACCAGAGAACTGATTTCCATCCACACTGGAATGAGACATTAATTAATTCAGGCATGAAGCAGTGTAATTTGTTCTTCAGAGGGAGGTGGCCAAAAGAGGAAGACAGACAGCTAATGCAGCAAGCAGATGCTGTCAGAGACTGGACAGCTCTCCAAAGGGAGACAGGAATTGCTGGACACAAATAAATATTTTGTAGCCCATTTGTAAAGAAGGATATATCAAATTTTTATGTATTTTATATCTTTATATCTATCTGTATGCATACATAAATAAGTGTATATCTTTCATGATGTATCTCTCTCTCTAGATTTACACAAGCATAAAGCTAGTTTCCTTATTCAAGATGAGCTCACATCTGAAGACTCGCATCCAAAGACTCAGACATTTCACGAACACCTTCAGACTTTCCATGATGATGCACTCAGTTGTGATGGATTGTGGGACAGGGAAATTGTGCTACTTGGCTGAGCTCAACTCACTGTACCAGAAGACACCAGGAAGGTTAACTTAGTGGACTTCACATGCCAGCTTGCCCTAGCGCACTTCTCACTGAGACTGATCACTGGTCCTGTTAGAGCCACATGTGAGCCCCTTATGCAAGACTGGATCTGGGAAATGATTTTTATCACCCCCACCATACGGAAAACTAACAATGTTTACTAGATGCTGTCATTTTGAAGTAAAGGACTAGCAGTAGGGAAGTAAAGAACCAGCAGAAGCGTAAAGTTCTTCTTAATAATGGGTTGTGAATGTAACCTTTCCTTCAACTGCAGTGGCACAAGCCTTTGCACTACGTTTTATACAAAATGTATCATTTTCTCATAATCTCTTGAAGTATCAAGTACAAGGAAATGGCTTTTTGTTCGCAGGATAGCTCATTGATTGATTATGTGTTCATACAGGGTCGAAGTCTCATCTTATTTATACCACCGTAAACTGCATGAATTGCCACAATATTTATAGAGGAATATCACTTTACTGTTAATCTTTGTTACCATTTAAAGATTTAGACTAGTTTCTTGGAGTTAGCCTGGAAATTTGAACCTTGTATTCTGCCTTCCTTTTATCTGCTTATCTAAATGATCAAGAAAGAAGCTTGAAGATACCGTTGCACACTTTGGTTTGTGCTTTGGATTCCAGCACCTTTTTGCACTCTTTCTTTATTAAGGGAAAAAAAATTCTAAATGGTGAAGCATTGTATCCTCCAAGCATTTCAGTCCACCCACGCAGTTCTTTTTCTTTAAAACAGTGGCTTATTCCCAACTGGAAAGGCAGCAGTCTAGCTAGGAGACAGGTTATGTTCGAGAGAGAAAGGAAGGAGGTAGCTGAATCATAGCAATTTAACTCCGGCTGTGTGGATGTAAATCCAGCCACTGGTTGCTGCTATCACAAGCATAGTATGATTTTGGATACAGGGAATGGCATATTGTTCTGGGTAATGAAGGTTAGAGGTCAGAGCAGGCTATGCATTTGCCTTTATTGCTTGCACTCCAGCAGGTGCAATATTCATTGCCTCTGCTCTGTGCACAGCCATCTCTAGCATTACTAATGAAATGTCAAATCATATTTTTATTTACTTCCTTTCTTCATCACCTGCAAATAGCCACACTGACAACCCCGAAACCAATCATTTGTGGGTTTCTAAGAATGCCATCAGTAAAAGTCAGTCATCAGTAAAGAGCACCACTTTCTGGAAATAAACTAAACAGGTTCATTTGAGGCTTTTCATAAAATAAATGTTGCAACAAAATTAATTTGTCCAGCATTAGTCATCACCCTTTCTGCATGCTAACACTGTTTCTTCTGGGAGAAACTGGATTTTCAGGGGGTTGAAAATATACTCTGCTACACTTGGCAGTCACAAAGGGCAGAAAAGGCACATGTTTGAGTGTGTCATATTAACATGCTTCGCTGTCCTGCATGTCTACATCATGCAGGCTGGTTTTGGTCACAGATCAGTTGTTATTGTTTTCCCATGAGTAGGTACTTAGACCTGATGTGTTGTCAAGATCTTTGCTGCAACAGGCAGGAGGATGGCTCTTTTTTTTTTTGTGTTGCTTTGCCTCAGAACCAGATGGCTTCTAAGGAACATAAACGTTTAAGAGGAATGATGTCTTCAAGAATATGCTAGAGCCCCCATCACTGGAGGTTTTCAAGATGCAATAGCGCATGGTACTACATAACCCCATGCAGGCTTCCTTTCCCTCAGAAGGTTGGACTAGATGATTTTTCAAGGTTCCTCCCAGCACGAACTGTTCTGTGATTTTGTGATTCTGTGATTTGGTCAAAGTGTACCTTTGCACCAAAAACCTTCAGAGAGAGGTAGTATTTGGTTAGTTTCATTCCGAGATGAAGTTTCTCCTGGGATGCATGCTGTGCTATTGTGGATGTGGAAATGGGTGGATGGAGGAATCTCCTTTAGGCTCATGTCCTCAGCTGCCTTCCTTTTGTTCCTTTCTTCTGGAGTTTGGTTTTTGCTTTTCACGTCGAGAGGTTTTTAAGGAAGAGAATGTCTTGATTGCAGAGAGTTGCTGAGGAGGCAGAAATTGCTGCCTCAGGGCTCTTGGTTACTCTGGGGGAATGTTAGGTTTGCGCGGCCCACAGGCAGCAGTGAACTCACCAGGATTGATCTCCAATAGCTGAAACAGGGATGTCTTCTCAACATCTGAATGGCCTCATGTCCATTCATGGGAATGGAAGTTTCCTCAGAGCGCTTGGATAGGACATGTTGTTGCCTTTCCCATCATTGAGCCCCTGAATGTAAATTTACAACAAACTGATGACAGTGGGTGGTGTTTGGGGCTCTTGTTTCCTTTGCAGATATGGGACATGAGAAAGGCAATGTTTTCTCCAAGGGGGTGAGCAATCTGTCTGTGCCTACAGGTCTCTCTTTGATTGCAATTAATTAATCACAAGTACATTTTAGAACTGCGCCAAGAACTCTCTGGTCAGAGAAGCTCCCAGTCAAAGGACAGACGCATAGAGAGAAATTAGAGGAAAGTCAGGCATTATGTCACCCTTTGTGGAGTAGCTCCTGCAAAAGCAAATTCACAATGTTTTGATCTTTCAGGGGGGAATATTTTGGGGACCCTACGGAGAATGTCCACCAGGATAAGAAAAATGCTTCATAGTTTCTGATGAAGAGGATGTTCAGCCTGCCATCCTTTTCTTCAAAACCTGTTGTTTTTCCAACCTATGCCAATCCAGTTCCTGCTCAGAATTAATGTGTTAGATAGGAGAGAAGCAACAACTTTCTGTCAAGGTGTGCTGAGGATAGTTCACCTAAGTAATGTTTCAAAGTGTCTGAGGCTTTTGAATCAAGTGATGGTTCCTTAAAGGGGTATAGACACATCTGATTTTTTTTTTTTAGTTCTGTCCAAGAACTTGTAGAACATGGTATTCCCCTGATCTTTCAGTTTCACTGTCCTGGAAATAGACTTTTTTAGGTGGACACTTGAGGAAGGTCAAGTAAAGCTTTGATTAGTGACTCAATCTTTTGTGACTGGTTGGAAAAAGATGATTTGAGGCTTTCCTGCAGCTCCTGTTCAGAAGCAGTGTGTTCTTTTCTTTAAGAGAAAAGCATTAGCCTGATAGTTGATCATTTTAAATTTAATCCTGTGAGGGCTTTAAAGATTTATATAGATTATCTGTATGTCCTTTCGGGTGCAGAATTTCATAATCATTGACCTAAACTGCCTTCACAATCACTGCACTGCTCCTCAGCATTGCAGAGATGTTTCATCAGCTCTGACTTGTCCTCTGATTGGCATATCACAGGTTTTCTTTGGAAGAGACTTAACTATAGTAGAGACTTAAGTACTTATGTCCAAGTGCACACCCTTAACTGTCCACAATAGGCTCTGAGCACCTGTCCTGGAAAGTTATAAGCAATAGCAAAATTCCTCCCAAGTTTCACAAGACTCTTGCTTCCGAACATGGAAACTCTTCTTATAAGAAGAATTAGAAAAGATCATGGTGTGCTTCTCAGAGAAGGAGGTGTCAGAAATGAGATACTTGGCAAGTCGAAATTTCTATGGAAATGTGACACCTAAAGCGCATTCCACAGTGCTTTAAGACACTTTTCTTCCAAAGATTTTACTCATTGTTTGACAGCTAAATAAATTTCAGGCTCTGGATCCCTGCATGTTACTTAGTTAGTGTTATTAAGGAGAAACATAATATGAAACAGTAACATAACTGTCAAACTGTTATTTATTGTGGAAGTTCCTGTGTACGTGTGCTCAGATTAATCCAAAATCAGGGTTCGCTTTGTACAGATCTCAAAGCTTTACTAATGGACCGCAGCTGACCTGTTAGCTCACAGTGACAATCAAGCATCACTGCCTACAACGCACTTGCTCTCCTTTGAGAAGTGTCTTGCCTGAAGCTTAAAAAACTGAACTAGTGACCTCAAATGACCTTACTTTCTCCAAGTCAGAAGTCTCATGTCCTACATGTTCCACAGACAGAAAATGAAATAGAATGATGAAATATTAAAGCGATGACCTTTTTGTGACAGAAATACTGAATTTTGAAGTTGGTCTTTTCCCATAATCGGAGGACCAGAATGAATTTCAAAATCTCAGCTTAAAGGGAATGTCAGTGTTTGAGACCAGATTTAACCAAAAAGGTGGACCTTCTGGTGATCTCAGAAAGATTAAAAATGAAGTCTGCTTCTTCTCCAAGTGCTTGTATGCAGTGCCCATCCTAATGAATGATTACCAAATTTCAACAGTTTAGCATCATGGGAATGTGGAAATCAGTTGTGTCAGTTATTCATCCTGATGAGTACATCTCTATTATCTTAGACTGCACTTCTCCAGTGACCAGACTCTGGTGGCTCAAAGGATTGTTTGCTGTGTGGGAGACATCACAACGGTCAACATTACAGTTATAGTTCAGTGCATTATTTGATACCAAGGATTCCGTTGCAGAGTCTCTCTCTTGCAGGTGAGAGGGAAGCTTTTCTTTTGTTCTTTCCCTCAAGAGAGTCAGTTTGGTTGGAACAGCTGCTAAAATTGTTAATCCACCAACTGTCTGGTCATATGATTTCACAGAGACCTGCTATTATTCATATGCAATGTGCTCTTGCTTTTTTTCTCATGCTCTGGGTTATGCACATCTGACATCAGTACTGCAGCTGTATTACACTGATTGCTTTTTATTTCGAGGCCTCATTTCTAATTACTAAAGAAAAAAAGATCTCTGCCACATATGTTGGAAATGGAGAAAGGCTGCAGTCCAACATCAGCTCTGATATGGTTTTACCTATTGTACAGGCTCCCTGTGCTCAGATTGGCAGCAGACTGCTTGCATGTCACACACCGTATTTTGTTTCCTATCAGATTAGTGCAACCCTTTATTCCTAAGATCTAAGAACTCAAGCCTTTCCGCAGACTAGCCATGGCTGGACACATCCACTTTATGGTTGCCTGTCTTGGATGGACATGAGATGTTCATGTCTTCAGTATCTCGAGAAACAGGGATTTTGTAACAATGGGCAAGGTAAATTGCTGTGGATGTGTGATGGCTGGAAATGGTTGTACTTCTTCCTCGAGGGTCAAGAAGTACCGTAATGATGGGTCTGACAGGATATTTGAGGGAAGCAAGATATTGACATATTAACCACCCCAATAAGAGGGACAGCCTTCCAGAGCACCGAGGGAAGATAGGAGCACATTCCATCAATAGTGCAATCTTTGCATGAGGATTTTGGTACTTTTGGTTAGGACTTCTGGGAAGTTTCAGAAGCAGGCTTGGTCTGTGCTAAGGCACAAATCTGGGTAGTATGGAAAGGAGGAAGATTGATACTTGCTAGTAGCACATGTATTCTGGTCCTTACAGGGGTCACTAATCCTCTTTCTTGCCTTGAGTGACAGAGGCAGTCAGGAATGCACGGCTTGTTCTGTAGTATAATACTGACTACCTGGCGGGCTGAATTATGGAGGAATGTCTACAGTTGCCCCCTGAGCACACTGCAGGGGCCACTGTGGGAGATACATGCTGGGCTGGATGCATCACCAGGCTGTTCTACATGGGCAGCTTGATGTCCCTCTGAAAGGCAGCATGCCCTGAACTCTGCCATGCTATATCCCTTCCTTCTCTTCTCTGGGAACATCTTCACAGCCTGTCACAAGAGTGACCAAGGGAAAACCAGATGAATCACTAAAAAGACCTCTGATTTCTTGAAAAAGAAGTAGGTTTTAATAATACAGAGCTATCAAGCAGCAGCACCCTATGCATTCAAAGCAGAATTCAACTTTTAACCATTCAGGATACCACTGCAAGGTAAACACAACACCATTTCCTCCATACTTCATAAGGAAGGAAACTGCAGCATAAGTGACACAGCTGAAGTTTCAAGCTGGGTGAATAATGGGAGAAGGGATTAGTATTTCTGCTCCTTAACTAAAAAAACTGGTGTTTTCTCTTCAAGGCAACAATGCCTCCAAGGTCTTGAGTTGCAGATTGAACAAAACTAATGCAACTTTAATAAAGTGTATGTATATTTTATGCCTTCACCATAAGGACATGGGTTCCTTAGGCTATATGATTTTCACATATAGTTGAAAGCGGCGCAGACGTAATGCAAGGAGATAGTCATGCCATAAAATCTGTAACAGATGAGCTTTCCCCTCCCTGCACATCTGATTCCTTTCTTAGCATGAAGTACGTGGTTTTGAGGTGGGAATGTGAGGTTTTCTTATTTACCTGGATTTGAGTTCCTTGAACTAAAACAAATGTTGATTTTGCTGCCATTTTTTTTTTGCTCTTATTTTTGTGTCAGAGGTCCTCCCTGCTGAACAGATTACACTTTTTTGTCTGAAATATACCAGTCCTTCCTGCTCTGTAACTGTAAGTAAGTATATTTACAATGGGCTGGCTTTTTTCCTGGCCTGATTGAGGCACACAGAGGAACTTACATATCTTATTTTTATCTTAAAGAAAAAGGTAGCTGAGATGTTTTTGGGGGGAGATAGCTTTTTTCCTCTGCAGCGAGTTAGGTACCTAAGAGTGTGTGTACATAAACATAGAAGAGGATGCACCCTGCTTTTTGTTGCCAGTGTCAGACCTGCTGAACACTGTCTCAATGGCTCTGTGCAACGGCTCGAGAAATATCAACGTCTGGGTGAAATATCTGCATGCAGTAAAAACAGGGGAGTCGCCTTTAAATTCAGGATCTGAGTTTCCAAATACAGTTTTCTGGAAAAACACCATCAGATTTGGCACTGGTTCGCTGGTGGAGAGTTATATATGAAATGGCATGTATAGTAGGGCTTGGGAGCCATCGCTCTCTACCTAGATACAGTAGATGGGATTTCCAAAACAGAGCCCTCAGCAATGCCTGGGGTAGGGCAGCGGGCAGTAGGTTTCCGCCAGCCTGCAGAGCCTGCCTTCTGGCATGGGATCGCTCTGTAAAGCAGCATTACATTCGGGGAAGAAATCTTCCTTTCCCAGGCTCATGGGTAGAGATATGGGCCATCTAGTGGTGAAAGAAATTAATAGCTGAGGATATCTCCCATTTCAGTTCTCCAACTCACTGCCTCCCTGGTACAGCCTCTGTATGTGCCGACATATAAGAGTGGCAGGTAAATAATTCTCCTCTATTTCAGGAAGGAACAACAAAAGTCAGGTTGGTGTAAAACAACCAGCAGTACTTAACACCGACGGCATTCAGCCTGCACTAGTAACATGAGGCCTTTGCAGAAATAACGAAGTGGTTTTGTTCCTTCTCTTCAAACAAAGTGCCCAGCCGAATGTGAAAATGAAGCCAGGCTGATCTGTGCTCCCTCTCAATATCTCTGTGTCACATTACTTCAGTAAACTATTTACTTGCATTTAGTCCAGGCCCTACAGCGTCAGCTTAGCTTACAAGAGCTGTTTCGCAAGTTCATACAGTGGGTTTATGCTGAGTTATTTTTATGGGGCATGGGGAACTGACATACATGACATGAAGATTTGCATTTGTTTTTATTGAAGCCTGAGTCCTTACTTTTTTCTTTTTATCTGTAAGTCTGAAGGTGCCTGTAAGACTGCTTTATGCTAAATATGAGTTCATTTTCAATTTCTAAAATATCTTGTCCCCCCTTGCTCCCCCTTGCCCATTTGATGAGTGCTCTTATAATAAACTCATTGAAATGTTGTTCCAAAAGGCAGTGCTTTCACAGGAAGAGTACTCAGTCTCGTGTAACAAAGTTCTATATTAAGATCCATAGATTGAATCTAGATAAAATGCAGTCACTGTGACTGTTGGCAGCAAGAAGATCCGCCTTGCCTTGCTGTGCTGAGACACCCATTGCAGATGAATCCGCGACCCAACTGCACTGCCTTGAATGCAGCCACATGGAAGAAATAGTGCTGCTGTGAGGGAGGGAAGGAAGACACTTCTGTTTCGGGTGCCACATAGGAAAAAAAATCTACTGAAATTTATTTGCATGCATAATTGTTCTTTCCCCTCCAGTTGCTGGGATCATTAAGCTGCTTCATCAGCTTTCATGGCTGGGTCCTGCTGCTGGAATACAGGGCTGACTTTGGCCACAATCTGAGGTTATTGCCTTAGAAAGGGCCAGCTGTGGCTTTGCTGCTAGCATCAAGACATCCCCAAAATGTGCATTCCTCCACCTCCCTCACCCTTCTTCCTCCCTGCTCCTGGGTAGGAGGCTGGGCAGCACTCCTGGATTGGCTTCTTCAAGTACAGGAGCCAGGGGCCAAAAGATGGTGTTGCCTGGAGCTGGAGAGGACTCACCATCCAGAAGAGGCAAAGCCCTGGCAGTCAGGATGTTAGGCCTGTTTGGGCCATGCAGAAGCTTTCCTTGGACTACTAGGAGAATAATACCACTCACACAGGGTGGTGGGAGATATCGGAGTTAGTGTTGTCATCCCTAGAAGGGTAAAATAATTTTTGGTGGTGCTGCTGAAACTCTGGTAGGGTGTGTGGGCTTCTCACGTGATGAGACAGCTTCCCACGAGCAGGCCTGACACTCCAGCCAGCAATGGCTGCAGTCTGTAGCAAGTCAGGTCACCTTGGAGAAACAGATACAGCTGGACAGATGAGCATTTTTACTGACAACAAAATGCATGAATGCATAGGGTGGTGATCCCATTTCTAAGTAAAAGCTCTTGCTTTCAACTGAACACTGAAGAAATATAGGATTTGGATAAGGCCCTTGAGGATTTCCCCACTGGCATTGTCTCACCACCGCTCTGGGGCGGGAGCAACATTTAACATGAGCCATCAGGTGGTCAGTTATGACAAAGCCTACCAAACCCCCTCAAAGGGGATTACTTATTGATCACAAAGTTTTCCTCCCACCGTACTTGATTCTTATGGCGATTAATGCTGGTGATTATATGGCAATTATATGATGTAAATATATACTTCAAAGTACTAGCTTTTAAGGTAATATTCATTTTACTTTTTATGAGGGGGTTGTGGAATGTAGCGAGAACCAGAGAAGCTGTATTTGATGCTATGCTGTTGTCATAGTCTTTCACAGTTTCGGAGAGAGTGTCTTGGACCATTTAGATCACTGAACTCTGCTGAGTGGGAATTCCCCTGTGAACTGCTTCCCTCACGGCATCTTTCACATGTGTGGCTGACCGTGATCCTAGTGAGCATAAACTCTGTCTAACAAGGTCATATATTCAGAAACTTTCCAAGTAAATTCCTGGAAAGTATGTGCTAGATGTGTGATCCTTGCCTGTATAGTAGCCGTGACCTTATTGCTTGTTCCTGACTTCACAATATACACAGGAAATCAAATTATGCAAAGTGCTGGAAATGAAAGCAAACTGCAACCCCTAGTTTCATAAATTCCTTAAGCATCTATGCACCACAAAATGTGTGTGTGAGTCATCCCATAGGCTACAATGTAGTTGCCTAGACTTCAGTGCATTTGTTATGTGTTTCTGAAAGCTGAGCATCCCAACAACTATCTGACACAGTGATTTTCTGCTGTGCTGAGATCCCTGTAGTGCAGACCACACAGGCTTTAAATGCATTACTTGCACCTCTGCTGCCACCACAAGACTCACACCTTTGATGGACTAACATCTCTTTCAGAAGCCAAACCACATATCAGAGTTACTCATGCTGGAGCTGGAGCTCCTATAAGAAACTAACACCTTTTTCCTCCTGACTGCATTGGCAATGTTTTCAATTTGGACAGGCACAGGTTGTTTATTCTATATCTCTGAGCATCCTTCCCCTGCTGCCACCTCTCTGGGGGTGCTCTGGGACTGGGTCTTTGCTGCAGTGAGCAGCAGCAGATGTGTAGAAGGCTCATGTGGGCCAGTGATGCCCTCCTTGCTCTCATCCTTGGGACAGCTCACTGGAAGTACAGCCAGTCATTCTCCACCAGAAATATCAGTAGCCTGGCCCTCAGGAAGCTTCTACAAACTGTCTTCCAAAACAGTAGAAAAGAACATGCTCTTTCAGCTTCAGCTGTTCCCAAAACTGTGTGATACAGCTTCAAGCAGTGCAGCGTGACTTCCCAGGACGGAGACAGAGGGAGTCCCGGCCACAGAGACGGTAACAACAGCTAACGAGACCCTTCCCGTCAGCAGCCTCTTACTGCAGGATGGGTGTGGGCTGCTGAGGGGGTGTGAGCAGGTGCCTCAGAGTCTTGCTGCAATTTGGTGGACATCCTGCCTCCTGTGAAGGACCTGAGTCCCTCTGGCTGTGTCAGGGACCAGGGGTGGCCAAGGACACAGAGCTGGGCCCACTGCTGCATTCATCTTCCCTCCTTGCTTCCCAGAAGTGCATGCAGCCTGCCACCCTCCACCCACCTCAGCTGCCATCCCCTGGGGCCCTGGGCAGCCTGTGCCCCCCGACACACACCCACGGCCCCAGCCTTGTAACGTCATTACCTCACTGTGTTGCAGCATTTGAATGCTGCAATTATTTCCATCATGCAAAGGCAGGGTGAAAACAAAGAATTTAACAGGGAAGGCCTAGCCTATGTTTAGTTTTATAACTCCAGTTCTTTTTTTTTTTTTTTTAATGAGTATTTATTGAGACATTCAGAGGGGCATGAAAGCCGTCTCTGGGCCTTGCATAAAACCCTGAAGACCTCCCTCCTCAGGGTTTGATCAAGAAATCTCCTTGTTTTTCTCAGTTTCTCCGCTTTCATGCTTTAGCTGGTGTGAAAGTGAAATTGTCATCATTTTTACCAAGCTGCTGAGATGCCACGTTAAAAAAATAGCCCAATAAACTGATGGGGGGAATCCTAATTATGCTGGCACAAGCATAATTTAATTCAGATTGCTATAACAACAACCAGTGTCCATGGTCCCTGTAATCATGTTAAGGCCTATACACAAAATAATTAGCATCTTTATATTTGGTAAATAGAGGTCCACTCCAGGTCAGCCTCAATGAGGACACGGCATTGTTAGAAGACGATGCCTTTTACAGCTTGTGCAGAACAGGCATTTGCGAATAAAACACTGCTGGAAATGACAAAAGGGGGGTTTGATTATCCAGGAAGCACCTCCACTTGCCTCTTACCCGGTTTTTGTTTCTCCTTCAGAAGAAAAATAATAATTAATTTATTCAAGCACGAGGAATCAAAGGAAACTGCATGTAATAAACACACTCTTTGCTCAATTTCTTTTTCACAGCCGAGCATAATCCAACAGGCTTCTCAAAAGCTGAGGCTGTATACCTGCAGCCCAAACCTGACAAAATGCAGGGGCAGTTTTTATTTATTAAACATGTCTATGGTCATTTGTCCTGAATCAGACCTACCAGAATTTCAAGCAGTTCAGAAAAGTCAGAAGACGCTTCTAAAGGTAATCAGGAGCTTTGCTCCAAAGCATGCCAGTCATTTCTGCATTTCTGTTGTTACTTACATTTACACAAATAACCTCCCAATAGTTCGAAACCTGCAGAGATTTTTAGTTCATCTGAACAAAACAGAGTATGACAAAGATAGGCAGGCTAATCAACGATACGGAGAGGGTGTGTGAGTGGGGTGTGCGTGTGCCTTCTATTTAATTGGAAGCAATTGACACTTCCCAGTGAAAAATGACCCCACTTTATAATTGTAGGACTTTTCACCAAAAAAAAATTACTGCATTTCACTTTTCCAGTATTTTGTTACAGTGCCACAAAAATCCTTATCCTTCTAGCTAGATTCCAAAATTGAGACAGCATCTCAAACATTTTTACCTTGCAGTTTTTATAAGCAGAAAATATTAGCTAACAATTTTAATGAAGTGTTATTAAACTGCCTGAAGTTCTCTGGAAGTTTTCAGAGAAACCTACATTTAGGTCCACTGGACACATTATTGAAATTTCGTCTGTATCGAATCAGTCTGCTATGCTTATCTGTTTCAGTGCAACGAGGTTGATCTGCTCCATCAAATTAAGAGACAGCTCATTCAGTCAGATGGAATCATATGTATCAACATCAGCATCCTGTAGACCAGCCTGGCATATGGATATTGTTGACTCCAGAGCTGAGGATATTTCAACGGCATTTGCTATGTGTTTCTCTGGATCATGGAAGAAGGTCTTTTCCTTTAGAAAGGAGAAGTACACTTCTCCCCACAGAGGCCCTTTCCTGTGCCATGTTCCTGAAGCAGCTAAGTTTCTCAGGAAATTTCAAGCATTTAAAAAAAAAAAAAAGCTTCTCAAAGGAAAAAAAAAAAAAAAAGGCGAAATTGCATTTTGTTTTGTTTGCTTGGTTTTTCAAAAATAAATTTATGTTGTCTCAATTTGTTTTGAAACCAAAAGGGTACCGAAAGACTTTCCTTTCGAGTTCACAGAAAAAATATTTTCCTGATTTTTTTTTTAGTAGTTTTTCAGGCAGGTTTTGTTTTGTTTTTTTCTTTTTCATCCACTTAGATGCTAAGAAATGGGTTTTTTTAACCCACGCTCAGCTGTGCACGCCCGCATAGGCACCGACGCTTCCGTGACCGCGGCCTGCGAGCGCGGAGCGGCAGCGGAGTCCCTGCGCGTCCCCCGGCGGCCAGCAGAGGACAGCGCGGCCGCGGGGCCAGCACACCGCCGGCCAGAAAATTCCCGCCGGGAATTAGGTCGTGAATGTGATCGGGGCTTTCTCGAATCCCGCTCGGCAGGATTAAACAGCAGCCAGTTTTACGGAATTCCTGCAAACCCCGCAGGCAAATAGCGGAGCGAGACTTGGCGTGGGTGATGTGCTGGGGCACTGCAGTAGCTACAGGGGTCAGGTTTTGAAATCTGGGCCTCATGAATGGCTCTCTACAATTTCTGCCTCTCTGAAGGCGCAAGTCTCGAGGTGTATGAATGGTGGAATATATTTATCAATAGCAAATTTTACATGATTGGTGCTATTTCCCTCAATGGTGATTTTGTATAATTTACACTGCCAAACTAAAGAGGAGGTAGACTTTTCCCTTTATTTAAGTCTTTCTCCTGCTTATATGACATTTTGCTTCTTGACCTTTCACCCTGCAGAGATGTCCTTGCATCCTTGGGGCTGCTGACAGCAGAGGAAAAGGTTCCATGCCAAGACCCTGGGGTTCTCCCAGACCTGCTTTCACTCCTGTAGGGTTTTGCAGATCAAATCAGCTCGGAAGAGTTAAGCTGGAATGAAATTCACTCCCACCCAAACCCGTTGCTAACTGCTTGCTTCAAAAATCCTGTTCTGCATTTTTGGTGGTTTACACACTTCATCCAGAGGTCGGGGATGAGCCAGATCTGAAAAGCAGATGTTGTGGAAGAGATGCTATCCCAGGGGAATTACTATAAAACTTCCTACAGGCATTGTTTTGCAATTTTTCAGGAATGCAGTCAAATCTCCTTGTTAAGCACTCTGTGGCATGGTCAGGACTCACATTATTAACTTATACACTCTTGCTGTTCTTTTCACTCTCTGCTATATAATAATCAGACATACTGTTATTATTATTTGTCCAGTACTGTGCCTGAAGGTCACACCTAGGACTTTCTTGGTGAAATGCAAATGTATCACAGTTTGCAGGTTTGTCAAAGCCAAAGTCTTTTGTCAGTGCAACATGTGGTGTCATCCAGGTTTCAGCACGAAGGGGTGTACTACAGCTAGGAGTCCCAAGGCAGGATGATGACAGCATGAGAGATGGCATTCAGAATTTCAGCCGAAAAGCAGAGGTGTTATGAAAACAACCAACTGAAAAATGTCCATTTCACGAAGAAATGTTGAGACTTGGTTCGGCTCCAAGTGAGAACATGTGCAAATCTGGAGAGTTGTCGTGTCCTTATTCTGTCCCCACTGCTCTCTGGAGCCTGTTACACCAGGCACGGTGCAGAGAAAGGGCGAGCCTGCCTTCCCCACTTCCTGCTGGAGACCTGAGGCTGCTCGATAAAGGCTGAGAGAGCAGCACTGTTATTCCCACCGAGCACTGCACAGCTACTCTCTACCTGGCAAAGTGGCATGATTTCTGCTGCTGATCTGCTCTGTGTGTTACTAGGAAAAACTATTTGCAGCTCTCCTCACACAAGAACTGGGAAGAAGCCTGTGGGAGGATCCCCTTCATCTTCCAACAGAAAAGACATCCTTCTTCCTTCCTGTAACTCTCAAAGTTGTGGGCAGCAATGGCTGAAGTTGTTCACCACAATTCCCCTGCAAAAGGCAGGAGTGCAAAATACATGCGTCTTGTCAGAAAACAGCCCATTAGCCTGGCTTAGACCTCACTAATCATGTTTTGTACCATTTACTGATGATTTGCTCTCAGAAATGTCTGGAATAGTGCTGTTATCACACTGACTCTTACTGCTCCTCTATCATATTTTACCTCGATGACTAAAATAAACATTTCAGAAAAAGGTGTAAAAAATCTGTTGTGGAGAATTTTTCCTTTTGCTTAAGTTGTCATTTGAAGAAGTTTCTTTTCAATGGCTGAAAGTTACAGGAATGTAAATGACCTAAGAAGGGATTTGCCTCTTTCTATGCATATTTCTTCCTTTCCGATGTAGCAAAAGTTTTCTAAAGCATCACTGAAATACCTTATTTCATCCAGCTCTCATGGTGTCTCATAGGCAACTCAAGAAAAATCAGGAAAGAAAGCTTTTCCAGGCTCATTTCACAGATGCTCTCTCATTTTTCTGTTACAAGAATTAAAGGCAAAACCGCTCCCTCTTCTCTTAATCATTTGCTGTTTTCCACAGCTGTCACATTGCCTGCAGCTCAGCGGTCCTACCGCTTCCAAGATCTCCATGCAGGAAATTCACAGCGATCCTCCACTCATTCTCACGGCTTGCCTTCGGATTTCACCCGCAGGAAGAGCAGGGGACGGTGCAGTCCTTGCAGAGGCAGACCTACATGTGCCACAGAATTTGTCCCCAGCGTAGGACACAGCAGTGCCAGAGCCCTGGGCGATGCGGGAGCGCAGCCTGCCGGGAAGCGCAGCCCAGCTGCTCGGCGGGACGCGGCTTTCCCGGCTCGTCTCTCCCGTGCTCCCGTAGGTGGAGCTTATCCTTTTCTAAAGCAGGAGAGAATTTTTTTTCGTCCTGTACAAATCATGCCTGAGGACACATGACAAAAGCATACGTTGTCCACCCTCCCCCCACTTCCTCGCCCGCCAGTCTTGAGGTGTCTTCTCCTCTGTAATTAGGTTAAGTAGCTCTTGCAGAATGAGCTAAGAGGAGATACAGAGCTGGAGCATGGAGACACCTAAGGTCGGTTAAGGTTATTAGGCTCCAGCAGCACTGCTGCAGGAGGAATGCTTCCCTCACATTTTTCCCTTTCAGCAAATCCTTGTGGACTGCCTTTAAAGACAGAAAATTTTGTTTTGGAAGAGCGAGAAAGCTGCTTTCAGCAATCAGCAGACTTTCTTTCTTACTCAAATGAGAGAGCGATGTTTCCCTGCAGGTCTCTGTTCTGGCTCTCCTGTCTAATATAGCTCCTTGCCTTTAATTTATGTGTTGGCAAATGTGCCTTACTGCTGCTTCAAAACAAAATCTCTTTAGAACGCATATATGTATGTGCACATACACACATGAACTTCAGTAACTCATTGCTTGCTCCTAGCGTATATTTATGGCAGAGAATTGTTCCAAAAGATACGCACTGTCTTCAGAAAAGACGTTTTGAAAAGATTATTTTAGATAGTACCGATCTCAATTTTTCAATTGTGGAGATGATGGGGAGCTCTGAGCAGAAACTGCTGCTAATGTGGCACTCACTGATGTGCCAGGATGTAGATTCCTCAGCATCAGGATGCTTATTCACAGCTGAACAGGGAAACTCTAAAATACAGCAATGGGAAGATCAGGCTCCAGAAGCAAGGTCCCTGGTGATTTCTTTCACTTGCAGTAGGATGAATGCTTTACCTTTCTGGCAGCAACCCTTCTCAGGCTTTGTCTCACATTTCTGAGTGAGAAGTTGGTTCCCAGTGGCAGCCAGAGCAGCGCAAGAGAAGGCATTACAAAATTGCACACCCAGAATAAAACTATTCAATAGTTTCAACCCCTTCATCATCCCACAGCCTGCTTCTAAGCTGGGCATTCACACAGAGCCGGGCAGCTGTCTGAAGGGGGACATGTTTGCTTTGGGTTGAAAGGTGTTCCCAAGAAGTCAGTGTGGCTAAAGATGTTCCTGCCAGATGTTAATCTGAGATCTTACTCAGGTATTAGTGACTATAACCAGTAGGAGGTCCGATAAAGCCCATGAAAAGACCCAGTCCCAGCATTTGTGCTGGTAGCACAGTCTCTCTTAGTGAAGGTGCAATCCTGGGCAGAAAATCCTGGTAAGACTTAGGAGCACCTCATAAAGTACCCCAGTGCTTTCTACAGCAAAGCAATGAGCTGCAATAACGTTATACCAGGACTTGAGAATTTCCATGCTGTCACCTCTGCCCTCCCATTTTGACAACTAAATGAGATTAAAAGTTCAGTCATGAATTTCGGTGATGAAGCCAACCACCTCGTTTTGAGGAGGTTGCAGTGAATTAGATTAGCTGAGGGACAAGGTAAAGAGAGGCTTACAACTGTAATTAAGTGAACAAGGAACTTAAAAAAGGAAGGTTATGGAAGGTTGGTGTTTAAATGGCAATAGGCCATGACTATTGCTGCAGCACCATGCTTCAGGCTTTAGATTCAGGAGAGACAACCTCAGCTGGCACCTTTCATGTCACCACTCTGAGCCTACCTGTTCGTCCATCACCTGGAACTGGCTAGCCAAGGGCACTTCATAGTAGGCATGCAATGGAGTTGCAAAGGGGAATATTGAGCTGTGTGAACAGGGAGGCTTGGGTGGAGGTTTGGAGAGTGACAGTGCTCGAGAAGAGGTGGCTGTGGGAAATGCAAACAACAGGCTGTCCTATGGAAGATGAAATACTTGCATTTCATTGAAAGTCACGGCCTGTAAATGCGTTGGTTGCTTTCATATTCACGGTGTTTAAAAAGCAGTGTCCTTCAGCTCTCTGAATGCCTGAGAAATTGACTTAATATGACAAATCTCTGCACAGTTGAATTAAAACTCACAAGGGTGAAAACACACGGGCAAGCAATAAGATAAACAGTGAGAAGTGGGAAATGAAAGCAAAAGTGTCAATGGATGGAGCAAAGGGTAAAAGACAGGTCAAGTGTTGGAACTGATTCCACAACAAAACTCCAGTTTCTGGAATAATGAACTAATACTGAGGTCTTCTCTGCTCTGGAGCTCCTGTTTCTCTGTGTTTGGAAACATTTAGATAGCTACAGCATAGTCATGAAAATGTTTATAAGTCCAAACCTTCATAAATCTTCAGGAGATGTAAATCATTTGTCATCTGCTATTTGTCAGTCTCTTATAAAAATGTCAATCATTCAAGCAGGGTTTGGTTAGAGTAGCCAAATTCTAATAGAAAACACTGAATAAGGACTAATTCAGGACTCGACAGCCAAGACAATCTGCTTTCCTTGAACACATGGTTTTTCTTAAGAGAGGCCTGGGTGACGTCATGTCTGAGCATTCTAGATCTCAATGACATGGACAAGAGGCCTCCTTTCACTTAAATGGGGTTTACCACACCTTGCAGCATGTCTGGAGCTGATACCTTGCCCTGCTGCTGCTTCGGCCTTTTTCCTCAAAGTGCACCTGGGCAATGGGGAAGTGTTCTTCAGGGAGAAAAAGGCAAAACAGCAGTTCCCTAATCTTAAGAGTGATACAACACACTCCCCACTCCTACTCCTGCCTTCCTCTCATGTCATGAAGGGAATTTTCCTCCTTGAGGGAGTGTTGAAGCCAATGACAAAGCCGGGGACCCCTCTGCTTGGAGCACATGGAGTTTGGGTGGCCCCATTCCAGCATGGAGCCGGGACAAAGGGTGCCAGCCTGGTACTTCTGCTGGGCTATGGGGCTCAGGCATCCCTTGTACTTGTCACCAGCCCACGCCCGTAGGAGTCACACACCTCACTGCAGTGTGGCAGGTCTGGCCGGAGGTGCTTGTTCATATCCTGTATCCCTTGGGGCTCTTGCAGTCCCAGGACCGGACACAGGGAAGCCGTCAGGATGGGGGAAAGAACATGCTGAATTGAGATGAGATAGCACCAAATATTGTTTTTGTTCAAAGCTGTGCTGGGCTTTGTTAGTCTACAAATATCATAAATCGACAGGAGCTGAGCATGGCACTTGCTGGACTCTAACACTTCCTCTCTGCTTTATACGTGGTATCTTTTTGACACGAATGCAGGTGCTGCCTCCAATGGTCCTGCTACTGCTTTCCAACAGGAATCCCATTTTTGACTGATTCAGTTATGTGCGGTGGTTTACCCAGGTTTTACAAGGCTGGGCATGGCTGGAGGGTAAAGGTGAAAGGTCTCAGGAGCCCTTTTGCTTTATTACAAAGTGTAGGATCTCACTTTTGCAGCTCAATGTGGATTCCCACGGCAACACTTTCAACAACACTTGCAAATCCCTGCATCCTCATGCAGTCAAGCTAAATTTACATTACAATATTACACCGTGGAAGTATATTAACAGTAATTGCTGTTAAATGAGGCAGGAACATTTTAAGAGGATGGTTTCTGTGGGGAGAAAAACCAAAGCAAAAAAAAACTTTTAGTGGGTTAAGACCTTCCACAGTCTGGAGAAATGCACTCAATAATAAGCTGATAGAAAGGTTCACCTGTGACAGAGCTATTATCTGTTCCCCAGCTGCAAACCCCCATGTGTTCAGGACTCTCAGGAGCAGCATGAGTTACCAATGACTGGCTGATGCTCTCTGTATGAGGATATACACCATATATATACACTTGTGTGAAGTACTGTGATAAAAAATATCACAAAATAAATTACTGAACACTTCCTATTCTCCTGCCTCCTCCAGTGGATAATTTTGAGAATTGTTGCTGACTTTAGGAAAAATAAAAACACACTAATTTTCATTCTGTAGTCATATTTTTACCCTGCTTATTTGGAAAAAGGCAACAAGTTTTTCTTCTTTCAAGATCAAAATTAGTTGTTAATTATTGGTGGTTTTTAGCACCACACTCGTATATCAGGACCATAGCACATTAGGTCAGGAGTGACCTCACTACAATGGTGTGGTCCAACCTATAAAGAGCAACAGACTGGGAGGCCACATGTGGTATGAGTTTTGTAGACACTGAATTGCCTAATCTGTACTAGCTTGGAGGAAAAGTACGTCATATTCTGGCTGGACAGCAAGTGAAGAAAAATAACTAACAATCTTCTCTTCAACGGCCAGTTTACCACCTTTAGGAATGACCAAAACAAACAAACTAAACAAGCTAACAAGAAAGTTGTAGTTTCCCTGTTCTCAGTACCATCCTTAGACTTTTGCCTAAATCCTCCTCATCTGGGTGACTCCTGGTGGCACTCCGGGAAGTCCTTGCCCATGTGGTGGCTGCATTGCTGCTGATGGGATGGTGAGACAAGGTGTGCACCAATATTCACAAGATATTACTTCGTTCCATTGTTCCTTAGTACTGTGAAAAACCACCCTTCAGCTATTCTTATATGAGGCATAATGAAATAAATGTGTCATTATTTGAAAATTAATTTTTGAAGGAGTTTGTTGATGATAAAAAAAGCATTATCCATTTGTGGGATTTGTGTGCGTTCCCAGGCACTTCCATTTGCCATTTTTGAGTGATCAGATCCACAGTAGCTGGAGCATTGGAACAGTGTAGTCTAAGTCATATGGTCATAGAAAGTAGGATTGCCTCATGTATTCCCCTACCTCACCTAGGTTACCTTGTCATTCCTAGCAGATATTTCACTCACTGATCCTTTAAAACCTGATGGTGAGACTTCACAGCTGTTTCAGGCAGCCTCTTTACATCCTTCATGATCCCCAACAGTTACTCCACTAGTCAGAGACAGGAAATGGTTTTCTCATGCCACAAACATTTGGGAGATGTGGTGGGTTGGCCTCAAACACAACACATCACCAGCCACTTGTTCACCCTCCCCAGGATGAAGGGGAGAGAACAGGAAGAACAGAGGGATAAAATGTGTGAGCTGAGGTCAAGACAGGTTGAGCACTTATTGTTTCCTGCAATTACTGTTACAAGCAAAAGATACAGGGCTTGGGAAATTAATTTATTGCCAATTAGCATAAACATTTAATTGCTTATCCAGGAACTAGAAAACAAAGAAGACAAACATTTCAATACTCAGGGAAAAGGCTTTTCCTCTACCTTTCTCAGTCCCACTTTCACCTCAGACACCTCTCCTCTTTCCTTCCTTATCTCCACTCCCCTTGTTGCCACAGGGTTGCACTCACTCCCTTTCATGAGGCAGTACAGGAGCCTGGTGTCCAGGAGCAACAGTTTATTCGTGTCACTCATTGTTTCTCAGTCTTCTTCTGTTGCTCCCTCCTTCTCACACTTTTTTTGTCCACCAACATGGGTCCTTCATGGGCTACAGTCTCTCTGGAGACTTTTGGTTGGGGGGTACCAGCTCTGCTGTGCAGTTCCTCTTACTTCTCTGGCCTTGTTGTGCCCTCTTACTCAGCTTCTACCACCCTTCATTAAATAAGTTTTCACAGAAACGCCCTTGGTCAGTTCAGAAGAGCCACTATCTCTGCGGAGGGGCTCAGCTGTGCCCTCCAGTGGGTCAGTGGGAGACAGCCTGGTACCAGACTCAGACATAGCCTCTTCCCACAGAGGCTCCCCCTGAAGCCCCCCGCTGCCAACAGCTTGCCATGCACATCCCAGATAGGATATTTCAACTATTTCACATTCCATGACTAAATGAATTCAACTTCAATGTTTTTGGACACAAGAAAATAGCCAAGAACTAGTTGGCTACTGTCACAGAGCAGAGATGCTCACCTGAGTGTCTCAATTCTCAAACAGTATCTTAACCTGCAAACTGCTTAAGCTTGGGTTGTTGGGGTGGAAAAATGTGGTGGAGATAGATGTGATTTCGTTCTCTTAACCATGAGTCACCGATGCTAAAATACCAACAAAACAAAACACCTGTGTTGAAAAACCTTGATCCATTTTCCAACCAAATGTGTTTTGGAAGAAATCACCATATCAGTTCCTGTAGGAGAAGGTTGCTGGTCTATCTTCCCTGCTGAAGGATAGGGCAAGTGAATGCCATCATGAAACAAGAATGTCTCATCAGTCTCAAGGCCTGCCTACAAGCAATAGGTCTGACAGCAATAATTTTGTTAAGGCTTTTCAGGATGATTGAATGATTTTGATTTGCATTTCTTTATTGGAAGGGTGAAGAACAGTCCTTACTTCATAAAAGAATGTTCCTGAAGACACACTCTTCTTGAGGGCTTTTTGGCAGTTTTAAACACACATGTTCTGGCTCTTAGCTAGTGTAAATTGGTGTACGTCCACTGCAGCCGACATATCTCTATGAAAAGATGAAGTGTCTGTGAGGTAAAGAATGGAAATAATACTTAAATAAAATTGTTTTAGTGGCTCTGGTACTCATCTAAACACATGCAGATTTTGTTTGACATAAGTACTCTAATTTCACTGGGGTTCTTAAAGTAAGAGGACCTCAGAGTCTTGCATCTTGTACTTGTAAGTAGCAGTGGCAGTATTGTAATGATGGATGTAGCAAACACACGCCCATTTCAATCCCCAGGGTAATACATTTCTCTTGGGAAAGCAATGCAATATTAGAAAAGTATGATTTTTATAAGTCTATAATTATATTTTTGCACAGCTCTATTTCCCCAGGGTTGAATTCACATTTATTGGATTACCAAAGTAATCCAGAGCAATGTCACACTGTTATGGGATAAATTCCAGGTGGCCAAAGCTACTCCAGCAGAGGGAACTGCTTGATTGTCTGCTTTGAATCCTCAGGAACTTTATAAAGACTCCGAAGTTGAAGTAACAACTTTTCTATCTCCCTTTACTTAAATGTGTCCTCACTGTGACACTGTAAGCAGATTGTACAAAAAGTTTGACATTTCATGAAAAGAAATCTCCAAAGTGTCAGAAGTTTGACAGCAAGTCCTTTATGGCTTAAAAATCTTTACAGATTCATCACAAAATTCTAGGAAATATGGGACTGGTATTTTTGATTTCTCCCTCTAAGTCTTAAAAGGCTTGTGCGAATTGGTCTCAACTTCTGGTACATTCTACCTTAATTTTCTTACTTCAAATCTCTTTCTTATCTATGTCTGTGGTTTGATATCAATATAGAGAATTAAATCCAAGGGACACATTTTAGAAACTCACAAAATGTTAAATCACCACAATATTCCAACATCCTATCTGTGAAAGAGCATCTTTATCTTAGGAGCTGGAAAGCTGCATCACTCAGCAGCACACCCTGAGATACTTAGGATGCTGTAAAGAAATAAATCTGCATCTCTAGAGTGCTTAAACCACGACTCTGTCCTTACTGCCATACATTTCTTGTAAATTTAAGTTGTAGCCATCCACAGAATACCACACTGATCCAAATTAATTTCTCCATAGATCAGTGATAGGATTGCAGCAAGGGTGGTCTAAAATCACAAGCAAGAGCAAGTTTGCAGGCTTATGGAGAAGGACGGTGTGCTCACACGCCTGAATGCTTGATAAATTTCGCCCCATTTGCATTAGTTAGTCTAAAAAAAGATAGATTTACATACAATCTACATACAGCCCTTATCTTGCTGCATGCATCAAGTGTCTCTTTTACCAGTGCCTGAGAGACTGATATTCTTTCATAACACCAATCCTCAGCTCACCTCCACAAGGACGAAAATTATTATTCATATGTTTGCGTCTTACTGCCATAGGAATCAATGGGAACTCTACCCTCCCATCCCCAGCCTGTCCCAACCAAGTCCTCAAGCACCACCATGAGCTGCTCTCAGCCCCATGACCTGTGGGAAGGCTATGGCAGGGCCAGGGGCAGCCACTGGTGGATCTTGCAGGGCTCTGGTGCTCACTGACCACCTCGCCCCCGATGAGATTCTGCACAGGGTCTCATGGTAAACCCACGGCACCGTGCCTGGCTGTTCTCACTGCACTCACATGCCCATGAACTATTATGTGTGTCCTCTCCTGACACATTTCTGTGCCTCAGCTGAGCTCGATCCCGAGAGCTCTTGATGGGAGCTGTACTGACTTAACAGCGAGGGCAACATTCAGGTGAGGAACTGCTCCATTCAGAGTCATCACTTTCGCATTTCTATATGAAAAGTCAACACTTTAGTTTAATCTCACAGCTTTCTTCTCAGATGCGATTTAAATATAAAAGCATAAACTTGGTGTAAAGAAAAAGGTGACGCACTCATTCGCAATTGTTTGTGTTAAAGAATAGCACCATACAGAAATAAAACTGATCTTCCTGTAGTTTTACAATCACGATAGCATGCCATTCATAAGCATTGCATACCACTCATTTTTTTTCTGGGATACACAGGAATAAGTAATTATGCCACATATAGACTAGAAGAGAAACAAATCCTTCACAGCAAGAGGAGAACCTGTTCTCAAGTTTTATCCCTCTTCCAAGGAGAAGCAGTGTTTTTAGCATTGATAATGAAACAACGGACTTAAAATTTGATCTTTCAATTTAAAACAAAGGTTTCTTTTAGTATTTAAAGTATAATAACTTCTTATGGAGTTGTCGCCATTCTAGAAGGGTGATGATGAAGGCAGACCAGCTCCAGAAAGGGAATGGTTAAAAATAGTGACCACTACAGATTTAAACATATTCTGTGATAGAAAGTCATTTCAGGACAGAGACCAACACCAGGAAATTGAGGTGAGGGCTTGTCAAGGGAAGTAGAGAGAAGGGAAAGGGTAGCATGTGAATGGTTTATGGGCAGTCATTTGGCACCATACAAATACTGTAGATGTGGCTTTGCAGCCTGGGTGTGAGACAATCACAAGAGAGGCAGGCAATGGAAGAACAAAGCTTGGGTAGTAAGGCTGGGCCAGCTGCTCCTCAGACCAGGAGAGCTGCTGAGGATGGGGGTCCCATGGAGATGCACAAACTGATGGAGGCTTCAAAGCACCAAGAACCCATGGAAAATCCCAAGTGAAACTGGGATCAATGTGACTGGCCTTCTGCATGTATAATGGTATATGGAGCCTTTCATTTGGTGTGTTTGGTTTATTTAAACGTTAGTGTCTCATCCTATGTCAAGACACTGCAAGAGCATGGGCTTGCTTCTTTTGTCACCTATGCTGCCTTTAGGTGTTGGGAAAAATGAGAAGCTGACCCAGTAAAACATCAGTGATCTGCACTGGCCCACAAGATAAAACTCAAATCATCAGCTGTTTCATCCAGGAGGCCCATTTAGTGCTGTACAACCTCTGTTTTCTGAATAGAAAAGCCTAAAGGAGAGATACTAGTTTCATTTGACAGACCAAATGAGGGTGGGGTGCTGCAAAACCAGCCACAGTAATAAAGTGAGGGATGTTCTTCAGATGCTCTTCCTTCTTCCTTTTGTTATCATCTCTGAAACCCAAAAGAAATTGCACTGTGTATCACAGAAATCAAAGTTTACCCAAGTCTAGAAAAAGTAAAATGCATGGGGTAACAGGAAGACATATTCCTTTGCTGTAGTCAGAATGGTTTGGGATAAAACTGACATGGTAGCTAAAAGATGTTTTCTATAATTTCATATGTCGACCACTGCAAGTGGCCAAAAAAAATTCAATATAAACCTGCTTTATTTCAAAGAAGAATAGCATTGGATTAGATCATTGGGCTGATGATGAAAATAGCGTTGCTTGGACATTTGGTAGGCCACTACTTGAGAACACACAAGCAGGAGAGCAGAGGCACCTTGGGTGGATAATCACCACGTGGAGAAAAGTCCCCAGCCATGCATTCTTTGCTGCCTTGCCCAGACAGAGTGGGAGTGTTTTGGAGGATCTCTGACAGCTTGTACCTTGGGATCTGAGTGTGTACTGAACTGGGAGAGGGCGCACTTTCAAATTGCAAACTACTTCTCTCTAGTGGTATATTTGAGAAGACTATGATAGAAGAACAGTACACAGTGGAGCCATTTTTTTTCCTGGAAAAGCAAGATCATTTCTATTCTAGGCTCCCTCCACTTTTTTGCCTTTTGATTTTCTTTCCCAGACAGGAAGGAAAGAAACATAAACAGTGAAACAGCCCAGCTGAAAATCACTCTATTAAAAATTCTAACGGTCTCTATTAAAAGTGCCAAGGTGGGGCAGGTCCTCCGCCGTCCGTGTTTCCTCCTTCTACTGCTGAGTCAGGGAGCATTGAGGTGCCAAGAGGTGAACTTTTCCCTGGGCCATGACACATGACTGATAACATTTTGTCACTGCCACCCCAGTGTACCTGCCTGAGTCTTCTTCCCTTGCACCTCTAGTGTCCTGCAGAGTGTTTTAAGTCCCCGTGCGCACAGGAAGTGCCGGCTGGTAGAACAGAGCATTTCTGTCACTGGGAGAGAGGCACCAGTGGTTGATGTGGTTCAGCACACAAAATGAGATGCCTCAGAGAGCCTGCAGATAGAAATAAATAGGAAGTAGCTGAGAAGTGGGAAGGACTGAGNAAATAGGTCTAATCTTCAGACTTCTGCAATTTTTTTTTTTTTTTTTTTTTTTAATTCATGGTATTAACTTGCTTCTCAAAGGAATCACAGTGAGGATGAGTCACTGGAAAAGGGAGGGAATGGCACAGTGGAGAAAAGGGTCTGCCTTTCCAGCAGAGTATTGCAGGTTAGTGTAAATGATGGGGAAGAACATTCCCCGATTACGGGCTTTCCACAGAAACGACGTGCAACAGGGTACTATCGTTGGGAAGAACACAGGCTGCACTACAGCTCTCATGAAGCTTCCTTGCCACCCCTGAGGTGCGGTGTCCTACAAGCTGAGCATTCCTGCAGGTGCAGCTGGAGATCCGAGGGTGCAGTCTGCAGCTGGGATGTTTGCAGGTGCTGGGAGGGACATACTGAAGTGGGACCACCAGACATCATGTCCCCTGTCCCCAGCAACCCAGAGGTGAAAGCAGAGGATGTCCGGAGGGGCAGGAGCTTGTGGGATTTTAAAGCAGCCATCAGTCCTCAGTGAAAGGCAGGGAGTGTGAGTGTGGTGAGAGCACAGGAGAAGAAAGCACAGGCAGGTAGCAGCCTGTGCTAGATACGCGTGGCTGCTAGCAGTGCTGCAATGTTCACATTGCTGAGCACATTCATGATAAGCAACATCCTGTAAGTTTCGGTGAGTTTCTGCTCCATAAGAAGGAAAGCAAACTCTAACCCATTACATCAAACCTCTTCAGAATACATCAAGCACAGCGATTGTGAGCAATATGCACAATTTGACCTTGAAACTGCCACCCCATCCTCTGACTATAGCATACTCCCGGCAGCTAGCTGCAGTGAGACCTGAAGTTAGCTGAAGTGGGACCAATGTCTTAAGGATAGTGCAGATGCTCACATAACACACTGATAAGGTGCATCTCATTATCATTGAAGTGCCAACAATAAATGCCTATATTCCTGGTGCTAAAAGGATGCTCTGCTGCATTTCTTATCACTTATTTGAATGACTGTAGTTGTATTCTAAGATGCAAACCTGATGTCAGGTTGTAAAAAGTCAGCTGCCTTTGGAATAAAAGGAGAGTGACAGTTTGCATTACTGTCATTATTAAAGCAGGGATACAAGCAGAAGAGCAGACTGGAAGGGAAGTTAAGGCCTCTCCCACTGCAGCAGTAAATGCCTTTGGAGACAGATAAAAAAATTTTTATGAGGTTCCTGGGAGAGTGTGCTTGTACACCACAGAGGAGGAAAGCTGTACAGATCCAGCCTTGTGATGTAATACCACAACATCGCCACGAAGGAGTCATACCAAAATCTCCAGTTCAGCCGGTGCAAAGCTGTGTGTGAAATGCTCTATAATGCAAACCATTACTGTGTTTTGTGAGATCTTCCCTTTTCAGCCAGGGAAGTCAAAGCTGAATGAATCACGAACAAAACCTGGAAATTCCCCAAGTATATGCATCATCACCAGGCTGGTCACAAACCATCTGGGTACTGTTGATTGATTAACCCTCTCTGGTCAGGAAGCACAGTCCTTGAGTCAGCTGCAGGTATACCTTTGATAAAAACTTCTGGTTCCGAAATCCTGAATCTTAGGAAAGATGGATCCAAAATATCATTTCCAGCCCCTTTTTTAGAGAAGAACAATGATATTTGTTCTGCAGGTATGAAGAGAAATGGAAGGATGTGGCCACTTTAGCGAAGTGAAGGAGGAGAGCATAATTATTGTCTCTAACAGGTAGAAGAAGAAATAAGGAAAAGAGCAGCAGTGACATGAGGACAAATAGATATATATGATCCATAGTTATACCTACCCCAGGAACTGGAAGATACCTATCTTTGCTCTCCGCTGCTCACTGTGGTGAAAATGTAATTGATACTCTGGGAGTTTTTTGCGCATAACTGCAAGGGACTGTGCTGCCCTTTGCTACTAATTCTATCTGTTGTGTCAAAGTGTTACAGCATCTACTTTTGAAAGAGCTGGTGATTGAAAAAATAACGCAGACTTCTGAGTTCCTACAAGAAACCTGTGACTTTCTGAGGTATGGCCATGTCTTGCAACACAGAGAAGTAAGATGGAGAGCAAAGGAGAGAAGTGCTAGTATGAAGCACTGCGTGTGTTTGACTTATGAGATCAATCTCATTTTGATTGTGAGCTGTCTTACCAGTGAGTGCCAGGACAGGAGCAAAATTATTATCTGCTGTTCCTGAGAATCTACACTTAGAGGAACAGGAAAGTGATTAAAAAAAGTGAAATAAGATATCAAGCAACGACACCCCCGAAGTCTGGTCAGCATATTGGTTTGCATAACATCTCACAGAATAGTTGGAGAAATGTCTCCATCTGATTGCAGCTGCTGGATCTTGCTCTAATCTCTGTTTTGAGCAAGGACAAGCACTAGCTCAAAATCTTACTATGACAGGTAAAGGACAGCCAACGAATTTAAGCATGGGAAACTTGAATAAAATTGCTTATGGTCTATAACTTTGATGGAAAATGAGGTGTCCTTTCAGCTATTGTTTCTTGGTCTGAAAACGTCTGCAAGCTATGGGGGATTCCAGGGTTATAATGAGGCTACAAAAACACCTTGGCAACAACTGTGGCCATTTTAGAGGAAAGCATTTTAATGAGACAGGTCTGAACAATTTTGTTCAGGGAACACTTACCGGTCAGCAGTAAGCATGCAGGAACAGGCATTGGTGCCATGACCACAGCCTTCTCTCCCACTGCTGAAACATGCAGCTATAAATGTCACCCCTGTGGACTTGTCTTTACCAGCCTGTGTGAGAAACAGGTCCCTAAGGAACAATTTTGCTGTTACCTATGTAAATTCTCACAAGCAAAAGTGAAGGAGACTGGCTGTGTGACACTGCACCATAGTCACTGGCAGGCTCAGAAGGCTTTGGAAGCACTGTGTTTTCACAGGAAACTCTATTTTGCTTTCCACAGTCTCTTTGAACAAAAATAGAATTAACTTATGGCCTCTGATTTTTTCCCACAGCCGGGAAAAGCAGCGGCAGGCTGCCTGGAGGAGCTGGGTCTTTGCATGCACAGCCTCCAAATGTCACAACTCCTAGCACGAGACAGGGAGGTTGCTTTCCTCTCTTGCCATATGTCTTTATTAATGCAGGGAGGAGATACATTCAGCAAGTTAGCCTGGAAAAGAGGAGTAGCTATCTGGACTATATTAATATGAGGAATTTCTTTTTAAAATCCTAAACAGCTATGGAGTTTGATGCAAAAAACAAAACTGGTTTTGAAGACCACTGAATAGGGACCATAAAAATAGAATTATATAAATTCTTCAAATAAAAATATCCAGTTGTCTTCTTTAATTATTGGATCGCATCTAAATGTCTTTCCTCCTGTTTCTCTCCTCAGTCATTTTATTGAATCTGCCAAAGGTTTGTGCATTGGTGTACAAAAGGCAAAACCAACTTCCCAGTAACACAAATCCAAATACAAATGGAAGGCAAAGTTGTAGCTGTAAAAATGTAACAGACAATACGTATAAAAGCGCCCAAAGAGGAAGGCATAATTTCAGCTCTTAATCCTTCAGCAGGGGAACCTAAGCTGGATGCAGGCACTGGAGTGTGAATTGCCTTCAGGCCTTGCTGTGAGCAATACTGGTTGAAGGCGAAGAGCCTGGTGTCTAGCTGTCAGTATTAGGAGGTGCACGTGTCCAGGCTGAGGAGGGGGAAGCACACAGCTGGCTAAACCCAGCTGCAGAAACGCCTCCAGGGAGCTGCAGCAACGTGGGAGCTCCCACTTTGTCCTGCAGTGGGACTCCACACGTTACACCAACAGCAGCTGTGGTGTTGCAGCATTAATGGCACCGAAAGCAAACTCCTTTCCAAAGAATGTGGTCCACACGTGACAGCTCCCATAGTAAAAGCAAAGATATGCTTACAGACTCTCTGCCCGGAGTCAAAGTACCTGTGAGCCACAAAAGTTATCCCCTTATAAGAGATAATCTAATACCCTACCAACCTTGCCTTTTTTTGTATCCTCAGACTTTTATCACTGCTAAATTAACACCTCTACCAGCAATAATATGTTACCTTTAAGCAACATGGGCCGATAATAATTCAGGGTTTTTCTGTGAAGTTTGTTCTTTTTCTGTGCTATCAGTAACACGTGCCATTCAGCACAGCTGAACTTCCTTTTTCAGTTATCCATTCAGGAAGTAAGTACAATAACAAGTGATGTATATGATAATTTCCATGTCCTTGAAGTGAACAATTTTGTAAACGTCTAATAAATGGGCAATTATTCTCTCTCCATCAATACCGAAGTCTGGAGAGGCCCAGGGTAGTGCCTTACCTCTTTCTGTTATTTCCCTGAACTTTTCCTCAAATTCCCTGCGTATTCATTTCCTAAAGGAAGATGCATGAGAAAATGTGACACGTCTGTGAAAATTCCGGTTTACAAACCCCAAAGAAGAGCAAGATTCTCCCTTGCCTCTGGCAAAACAAATCTTTTTCTTCTGTTTCCCTTCCCAAATTTCCTCCATTAAAGCGATGCTTCAAAGGTAAAAAAAAATTAAAGGAGAATTTGCTGCTAAAATATCTTCCTGGGAAAAAATGTTAGAGGCTTTTCAAAATGAACACGAACAGGTAGCCAGGAAAAAGAGAAGGCAACATTCCAGTATGTTACAGAATGAGAATAAAAGTCTCCCTAGTAGAGAGATGGGCTATGCTTTCATGGAAGGTGAATTGCACTAATTTAAAAAAATAAAAAATAAAAAAATCTGCTTTATAACGAACACCTGGGGAATTTTATTAGTGGGATCTCTACTGCCCAGCTGATTGTACCAGCAAACAACCTGAAGACGGATACTTCAGTTAAGGGTTGATTTTTCTGCCTTCTGAAGGGAACAGGACTATGTATAGTCTTAAAATTATTCAGATGCAGAAAGGTTTTCCTGTACATGGCAGGGATGTAACAACTCAAGACAACCGGAATCATAAACACTTCCAGCAGCGACTGCCTTTTTCAAGCACAGATCCATAAAGCCTGAACGGCAGCACAGTAACAGAGAGAACAAGGAGGCTGAGAGGCAAGTTGCTACAGAAGAGAAGGTACAAAATAAAAGAAGAGGAAAACCCCCCGCCCCACATCCTCCCTGCCGCTGTTCCATCAACCCTCCCTCCTTCCCCTCTCCTGCAGGATCGGGGCTCCCTTCTCCTCACACCAGCGTGGGGATGCTCAAGCCTCCGGGCGGGCCGGCGGGAGAGCGGGGTCGGGGGTCGGGGATGGCAGCGGCGGGGGAAGCTCCGCTGGCCCCGCCGATCCCAGGCCCCCCCGAGCCGGGCGAGCATTTCTGGAGCGCTCTTGCCCCCTGCTGTCAGCGCCGAAAACACCGAGCTCCTCGCCCGAACCGCAGCCGCGCAGCAGCAGCGACAGCGCCGGTGCTGGGTGTCCTCAGTCCAAACCTTTAACCGTGAGATTAGCTGACAACGAGCGGCAAGGCAAAATGGATACAGGGTGCTGCTTCCCTCTATGAGTGAGGCATAATATGATGTCCTTAGTGAGCTGATGTTTTTATGGCAGAAATCTGCAATATTAAAAAAACCCCAAAACAAACAGTTTTCCAGATGTAAGGACCTGCCTGTCAGGAATAGGTGGCATCACTATTGTGACTTACTATTAAGAGAAAGATGTGTAACATTGCAAACACCTTGTGAAAGGGATAATTAGGCTCATCATCTGTCAAAAAAAAAAAAAAGTCAGGAAAAGTAAATCAAAAACTTGCTATCTTCATTTAATTCTTATTTTTCACAGAAACGTATTTATACATTGAATAACAGATGTTCAGAACTTAATTCACTGCTTCATTCACCTTTGCCTTTGTTAAAAGACTGGCTTTGATTGTGTTTGCCCACGTTCTGCCAGCCCCTTCAGGTGGCACAGACAAGGGCACAAGGAGCTCACATTGGGACCAGCACCTGTGATGTTGCAAAATATCAAGACAACATCAAGGTCCAATTGCTCTAGGGATTTTCTCAGAATCTAACAGGGGACAAACTATGAGACAGCTTTCAATTTCTAGTTGAATTTTATTTTTTATTTAAAAGTGTTGTGTCTAGTTGACATGTTTTTCCCTATGAGGCTCTCCAAAAAGAAAACTATAGTTTCTCCAGATTGCTCACCAGATTGCTCAGTGCTCTTTCAAGCCTTGTATTTCTGCATGACCTTGATGGGAAAAGTTTTGTCCCACACTTCTGGAAAAAACCATCTGCTCTTTAAGAGATTTAAGAATCTTCCAGTCTCTTTTCCAGTCAGCTTTCTAAACATCATCGAGCTGTTCACAAATTATCACCCCAAATTTTAGAGGTGTTTCATCTTACTACTGAGATGGTTTGGGCTGCCCTATTAAGTCAGCCTGTTCTTGCAAATTTTGCCTCTTTTGCATAAAACCTTAGTGCTTTGTACAGTTTTGTCTTGCTAATGGGCCACCCCTTGGTATGAGTTTGCTCCCCTGCTACAAATATCCCCTCATTGGCCCTGGCGGGGACTGATTCACAGGGAATCGATTGCTTCCCTTCTGAAGCCAAGCAGAATTTACCCACTACTCACCTGACATCAAACCAGCTCTTTCCAGGTAAGGGCCATTCTGAGACTGCCCTGGAAATGAGGAGGAATGGCCATGGGGTGCAGCATCCCAGGCAGGTGACTGAACCTGCCCCCCCCCGCCTTCTGGGACCCATGACCCAAAATGAACTAAACCCACAACTCCCCCCAGCACACAGAAAGAGGTTTTGCTGGTCAGGGTCACAGTGGGTGCCTGGAACAATTGTGGGGGTTTGAGCTGTTGAAAAATAAACAAATGTCAAAGCCAGGAAGCATGGAGTGACCCAGAAAGGAAGTGGGAAACTGCTACCTGATGGACTGGAGGTGTTGAACAGCAATGAGATGATTCATGCATGGTCAGGTTGGTATGTGGGATATGCTGTGTGGCAGCAGTCCCAAGTTTGGGGGGACAGCGCTTTGCCAGCTCAACCACGTGATCCTGTGCAACTCAGCTAATTGTCCTGTGTTAATTTCCCCTGACTATAAAAGGGTGTTGCTACTGTATGGAATGACTAGATTGGAAAAAAAAATGGAGAAGACATGCACTGTTATTGGTTGCCTGAATTAGAGCAAATGTGAGAGAAAAGAACCTTGGAGAAGTATGAGAGAAGGCTACCTGCCTCAGTGGGAGCTGAAAGGGGGCAGCAGCAAAACGGGCAAGTACTCTCCCTGGCATCCATACATTTGCCCTTTGATTTTTAGAGGTGTATATAATTTTAAGGGACATGGGAAATAGAGGAGAGGGGAGAGCTTTAGACTCCGGGAAATACCGTTAAGAACTTTAGCTGTTTAGAAAGAATGAATTTAGTGTAAAAACAAATAAAATGGACATTTTTTTGTTGACAAGACTTTACTGCAGCTTTACCGTAAGGCCGAAGAAAAATTGTTCTGAATAACTCTGGCTTTATGCTTATTTTTTTTTATAACTGCAGATGTTTTACAGATTCTTTGGCCATTTCCCAATTGGTCTGTATGGACACTGAGAGCTGAACATGTTAAACATTGAAAAGGGTTTGGAGTTCAAGTCTGGTTTAAAGACCACAGTCTGAGCTTTCAAAAAATGAGTGTACAAGCACGAAGAGGGTGAGCTCAAAATTGTGCTGAATCACCTTTGAGCCAGCTGATCTTGTTGTGTTTTCCTGAAGCTGAGTCCCTAATGCTGGATGCATTGCATACTGTGTGGCCCAGATACACACCATATCACTTCTGGGATCCTCGTATTGTATGGGTAATTTTGGGTGTCTGACGGCTTTGTAGTGCAAAATGCATGAAGAAACTAGTGCAGAGATGACGAAGGGAAGGGAGGGACAAGTGCACATGGAGTAGGGGAGTGGCAACATACTCGGTGTGATCGGCTTCACAGGGAGATGCATGGGAGGACTAGATAGCCATAAAATTAACTTTTCAGAAAAAAGTCCTACTAGGTTTTTACATGCACAAGAAAGAAAAATGGTAGCAACAGAAGTGTTTGTGTCAGGAAATGAAGAGATGCATACAATGCCACATCCAACAACAGTATCTTTTCATCATGATCCCCAAATGACAGCAAAGAGGTTGTTCCACTAAAGAGGGCAATAGAATTAGAGGGACCCTATCAAAGGGGAGATCTAATCAGAAAAATGAAGCCTTAGTCATTCAGTACACCATTAACTAAGTAAAATGCCGAATGAAGAAAAGCCAAAAGGTAATATCTGTTAAAAAGAAAAAAAGAAAAAAGAAAAATAACTCAGGCACAGAATATGCAAAAAGCAGAGACATAACCAAATCAGCTGACAAGAAGCACTAAGAATGAGACTTGGTTGCTCTGGAAACTAAGGTAAATTGGAAACATGGACCCAGGAATCCAAATGATGCTGAAACCGCCAGAGACGAATGGATGAGTAAAGGCTGCATCTCAGATGCATCAGATGCTTTCCTATCAAAAGCATGATCACCAAACCTAGGAATAAAGCAGAGAGAGCAGGACACACCAGCTCAGCCTCCTCACAGGCTCAGCAGTCAGCATGCACTGGAAAGCAGGGGTGTGGAGAGTGATGGCTGCATGGGACTAGTAGCTAATGGCAGGGTTGAAAAGTTTAATGCAAATCTCTCTTTGGTAATTGCAAACATCACTGAATAAATAAAAACTCTACATAGACAAACAACGTTGTTGAGGTGTAGGCATTAGCTGTTCTTGATTTATTTTTCCTACTTCAATGTAACAAATAGTCTTCTGGATTTAAATGGCAATCCTTTTCATCTTGCATCCTGTTTCTGATGGTGGTTGACATCAGGTAAAAGTGAGAGTAAAGCCTTCTGCTGAGAGGATAGGACTTCTATTTCTAAGAAATGGAACCTGGCTACAGAATTTATTATCAGCCCATTGGAAACATGCACTGCAACATCAGAAACTGGCATCAGCAAATAGTTGCAGAGTCTGTTCTGGATCTTCAGCTGCACAGACAGAGACAGAGTAGATGGTCTTCCTTCCCTCCTTCCTTAAATTGCTTATTTCCACTGAGGAAGCTGAGTCAGCCTGTCCAGAAACATGACAGAGACTGATCACATCAAACTACTGTTAGCAAAGACAGACTGAACTAAGTGTCAGAGAAAACCTCAGCCCAAAATCAAAAACTTTTTTAGAAGATTGATGGGTTGTATGCAAAATCCTTAATTAACAAAAAACAGTTTATCTCCCAACATGTCTGTCCTCTAAACAAACAAGGAAAAATATTCCTTCTCCAAAATCCTAAAAATGGAAAAGTTTTGAGTTGGAAGGGAGCTTAAAGATCATCTAGTTCCAATGCCCCTGTCATGTCCAGGGACACCTTCTGCTATACCAGGTTGCTCAAAGTCCCATCCAACCTGACCTTGAACACTTCCAGGAATGGGGCATCTGCAGCTTCTCTGGACCATATTGAGAGATTCTACTCATGATTACTGAATGAAGTCTTTGCAGACATGAGCAAAACAGAAACCACTGATTCAGGTCTTAGACCTTGTAAACTTATCTTTCCCTTACACCTGAGCGTTCCTCTCCTATGGCCCCACCCTTTCAGAACACAATTTCACCTGAGATATCACAACTGCTAGTTCATGATGCTATGTCTTTTTAGAGGAGAAAGGAGAAGAAGAAGCATAGGAAAGGGATGGAAGAGTGCTCTTGTGCTTGGAAACCAGTTGCCCCCTCACCTGTGGCACAGCTAAATAGCCATAACACCAGCTATCTCCATGGCCTTGGTTTGACATCAGTACTGTTAATTCATAAAGGCATACAGAGCATTCATAAAGGCATACAGAGCATTCATAAAGGCATACAGAGCTTTCGGTAAACTCCATAAAAGAGTTTGGCGAAACAGTCACTTGAAGAACAGTACAAAGATCAGTGTTTATAGAGCTGTTGTACTGTCCACTCTTTTATACGGATCTGAATCTTGGGTCATTTACCGCCACCACTTAAGACTCTTAGAACGCTTCCATCAACGCTGCCTCCGTACAATCCTAAACATCCACTGCACAGATTATGTGACCAATACGTCTGTTCTTGAACAGGCAGCAGTTACGAGTATTGAGGCCATGTTGCTGCGAACACAGCTGCATTGGGCAGGGCACGTCTCCAGGATGAAGGACTACCGCCTCCCTAAGATTGTGCTCTGTGGTGAACTTGCCACTGGCTGCCGCAAGAGAGGAGCCCCGAAGAGGAGATATAAGGACTCCTTGAAACAACATCTCAGCCTTGGCCATATTGATCACCATCACTGGTCTGCTCTGGCCTCCAATCAGGAGGCCTGGAGACACACTGTCCACAACGCTGCTGCTTCTTTTGAGAATACACGCAGGATCACTCTCGAGGAGAAAAGACAACGCAGAAAGAACCGTGTCCTTTCAGTACCACCTGGGGAGCCATTCTGTTGTGCCTTTTGCAACCGGACGTGTCTATCTCGCATTGGCCTTTTTAGCCATCAGCGCGCTTGTAGCAAGCGTGGGTAGAGTCCTTCACAAATCTTCGTTCGCGAAGCCTAGCCATGATGATGATGATGTTAATTCATACAATATACTTCATTTGTATGATTCATACAAGGTACCTTATATTCTTCCTTATTTTTAATAGGAAACATTTTTCCTCTTTCATAGCTTGGCACAAAAGCTCTTCAACCTGAAAAATGGGCAAAATTCTGCAAAGCAGAAAGGGCCCATTTCAGAAGCTGCACGACCAAAGAAAGAGAAGTCCAGCCTCAGCTTTTCAGTGTCCTGTCTCTTCACTCAGGACATCTGTTTCTAGGTTGTGAATTCCCCCCTTTAAAATATGCAATAGACAGCAGGGAAAGAGTCTGCAGCCACGGCCTCTCCAGGGCAGGGAACTGCAAGTGAGCAGTTTATTCTTTTATAATATCTTTTATGCTTGCTTTTCATTAAGCTGAGCAATACTTTTCTGTTATTGGGATAGATCATATATCACATCTACTTTCATGAAAATACTTACATTTCTAGGTGTAAAATATTGAGTAGAAACTTGCATGTTCTCATAATTTCTGGAAGAAATCCTTTACTCAGCGTTTTTGATAAAGACTATATTTCTCTCATTTGAGACGGGATCAGTAAAGAGCAACCTCCTCTACTTTCTTCTTCAATACCTTCAAAGTATTTTTTTTCCCTTCACCTCTATTAGCTAAAGGCCTTCGTTTTCTGAGGGATTATTGAACCAGCTGAAGCCATTAAGTCAGTTCAGCACACAGACAAGACTTTTCTGATGGCATCAAGGTTTGCAGAGGCCCAGTAGGTTATCTTGGTACAGCAAAAGCCATTGGTATAGGCAAGCAATTTCCTTTACATCCTTTGACAGCTTTCCTTTACTAGTGTGAGAGGTCAGTGTCAGGTGGCTGATATAATTACTGAAGGTTACTGTGGCCTGCTAAAGCTCTGTTTTCCTCCCATGTTGTTAAATGGCACCCTTCCCTGCAAAAGAGAGAGCTCTCTTTCAATACATGGGAGGCTGGATCTCTTGAGGGAAGATACATCTCCCACCTCTTGTGTAGCACTAGGCCCGGCCAGCAGATCTGGGTGCTGAAGGAAGGGAAGCACATGTTACTTTGTTTCATTGCTGGATTTCAAGCGTAAAGCACCGTCTGTAAGCAGTTTTGTGTTTCTGTGCAAGGCGTTGGATGAACTGGAGATTTCAATTTGACAGGTAGAGTAGTCACTTAAATTAAAGGAAGATAGGAGATCTCTAGACTTGGAAAACCCAGTGTTGGTGCTCCCATGTGGCCCATTTTTGAACCAGCCGAGATGACCTCAAGTGCAGAACAGTGACTGCAATCAGGTAGCTCCTTCCCACCCCCAAACTAGTCCTGTGTGTCACTATACTGTTTGCTAATAATCAAACTACTTCTCTGTTTAAGGATCCCTTCCCCCTCTTCATTACTTCTGCAGTCAAGTTATATTCCCTAAAAACTAACCTATTACACAATATCTAGTTCCCTCAAACACATTGCTTTAACTACCTGAAAGCATTCAAGGAAAAGAGAAAGGAGAAACCTAAATTCTTTTTAGCTATATTTTAATGTCTCTTTAGCCAGATTTTACCCATCTTTGGAAGCACTCCTAATCATCATTGCTCCTTTTATACTAACTTTCCTTTTGTCGCTGTTGCCTGGGGCAACCCAGTTTGGCTTCTGCTTCGATTGGGTGTGTGACTGCAGGGTTAACCAAGGCTGGTAGACCAGACCCTCCCCTCGAATCTCTTCCTTGATAAATCAGACTGTTAAAGTAAAGTAAGTAAGTCTGTAAAAAAGGTCAGCATGTGAGTTTGGGACTATCAAGTCACAGGCAGCTGGGATCACATGGGATTCACTCACTTCCTTTGAAGTGGTAGCTGTGAGGACAGTGGCAGGAGAATGTGTGGGTCCAGCTCTCTTGACAAGTTGTGTCATCCAGGCTCCAGAAAAAGATTTTTCATTTATTCAATACTTGTGTAAACTACAGACACCGTGTTGGGAGCAAAACCAAACAAGCAGTCCTCTCCTTGCTCAACTGAATATCCTAGCTGCTATGTTTCCCTTTGTGCTGCTTTTTTCTGTCTCCATCAAGATGCTCTGGGGCACAGACAGGATCCTATTAAACACCACAGTGAAGCAACAACCTATTTCACATCATTTTTGCATCAGCATAATAACCGGAAAAAGACTACTGTGAGTTATAAAGAACCTTAAAAGCATGATTTTTTTTTAAAAAATGTCTCAGTGTCTGATGATGCAGATCATCAGATCTGCACTTGACTTAGCTATATTTTTTCATACCGTGATTGCTTCTCCTGCAGTATGAACCACCCAATATGGGGAAAAAAAGGGTGCAGTGGAAAAGCTAAGGGCTAGGTGCAAGCTGCCTTTGAGAGGCTGTACAATTTTTCTGGCCCAGAATCATACTGTCTGTATGTGCAGAGTAGGGTCTTGCTCGTAGGAACCAGTGACATGGCTATGTTTGTTGTTGTACTCGCAGATAATGGGTCTGGCCTTGAAGACATATCCTTCAAGGCTCCTGAGAGGCTGTTGCGCAGCTGGGTCAGATTATCATGCCAACCAGGGTGCCTAATGGGCTGGGCACCAGCTCCTATGGATCTCTTTGGATTTATGTACATGAATGATTTTGAATGCATGCAGAAATGAGGGCACACAGCAAGAAATGAGGCAAAAGAGGAGAAAAGGAGACAGGCATGTCTGAGATGGTGTCATGGTATTCATTAAAGCTGGACAGCTCAGAGAAAAAAGTGTCCTCAGAAACCTTGTATTTGATGAGTTGGCCCCAGCTAGTTTTCATCCATAGAGATTTGCTGTCATTTATACCACTAGGAAGCAGCCGATTTCTTAAATTTTTCATCGTCAAAGGCTGCCAAATACATTGAAAATAGGTCCTGGCAGCTGGAAGAAGGTTTCCAGAAAGCAGCAGAATGTTTTCTTCTAAATATTCTCATTTTAAAGAGTTCTGTCACAACGACCAGCTTCTATCACCCTCCAGTATTATTTTGGAGCTGCTGAGTGCCACTGAGGCATGGGCTAGGAGGGGAGAGACGAGGAGGTGAGGACCAAAGGCACGGGCAGCCTCCCCAGGGGCCCTCAGAACACAGGGACACTTGCAGCTGCCTCCTTACACACGCAGCTGAAACTGCTCTGGGGTCTTCATGTCTATGTGGTGGAAAGGATGGCAATGAGTCTCAGATGGGTTTACATTGTGATGGTAGATTTGGATGGAGGGTATGAATTCATCTCCACATACAGGAAAATTGTCTTACTTTTCCCTTTCTCATCTCAGTTTTCACTTGCTTCCCGTGTCCTTCCACAAGCCTGTAGTGCTGAACTGGCAACATCTCCTGCCTTCCCCCTGTGGTGAATCACCATCTCTCAAACACAACAGCGGATGCTGACTCCTCTGCCTGATTGTTTAGGAAAGATGCTGTGCTTGGAGATAGAAAGCTCATCTCCACCTGGAGAGATGCAAAAGAGAGATGAGGGGATGATGAAGGGCAGTGCCTGGGATCTTTGGCTCAGTACCATCAGGCTCTGTCACAACCAAGTCAAAGTTACCTTCAAGAGCACGTTGTAAAAAATAACCCCAAACCGAGCATCTGTTTGAGATGATGAATCAGCTTGGATCACAAATGAGGTTATTTCCATGGGGCTCTGATCCTCTTTTCTTTCTGTCCCGACTTTGCAATCAGTGCCATTGATGTGGCAGGGTGAAGTGGGGAGCAGTTTCTTCCCTCAAGTGTCTTGTGTCAGCTTGGGAGAGGGGTTTGGGGCCATTCTGATTACAGGGAATCAGTCTCACAATTTTAATACCCCTTGTGGATGCCTATATTTGCATGTACTGAATCTGACACATCAGAAACTTGTCCAAAAAGCTGAACTGTGTGGCCATGACTCAGGTCTGAGGTAAATACAGGATAGGTATGTAAAATATCTGCATAAATCTACCTTTGAAAATTCCTGCAACTGTCTTTAGAAGCACTTACAGAAGTTAACTGTCTCAAAGTGTGTAATTGGTTTTTTTGGGGCGCAGATTCTTCTTAGCCTCAGCGCCCTCAAAACACAGCAGCACAAGTGGTTTCTGTGACTGTTGTTTTTCCTTGGTGGTCCTCAGGGTACATGAAAGAACCTGTGTGTTATTTTCCCCCAAGCTAGTGGCAGACATTAGAAAATTGAATTTAACATTCCAATATGCCAAGCATAAATATGCTTTGCATGTCTTGCACCAAACCTAAATGAAAGGAAGTTCTGAGAAGGCAGATAGCCATTTCTCAATTAAATGTGGCAAATGTGCCATTTCTGATAGCCTTGTCAGTAAAAAGCAAGAGCTGAAAATGCCAAGCTGTTTAGTGAAGCAGGATCAACATTCCTAATACTTCATGGGATCACTAATAGCTTCTGCATCTTTCAAGACAATCAGCCTTGATTGTTCCTCTGGATGCATTCCTCCAAACTTCATCCCACTAATTGCAGTATTTCAGAGCTGATACATGTAAATAATAACAAGGACTGTAAGCCTAGGGACTTTGAAAAGAACGTCCTGTTACCTTAATGTTGTCAGATTTTTATGTGGCAAATCTGTTTACAAAATATTCAAGCTACCAATCAAATGAATGTGGTGTACTCTTATTTTATTCAGGCAACTTAGCACAGAAAAGATCAAAATATGTTTGTGAACTTTATTATTTGAGGTGCTGAGTTAATGTATGGGTGATGGTGAATCTTCGAGAGACAATTTTTTGCATCTGTGAAAGTAAAATTTCAGAGGCTCAAAAGTAATATTCTACCTTCAAAAATATGCAGGCGCCTGAACCTGAAAAAAATGCAGAGGTTATCTGTTGCAGACATGCCTTAGAATGCTGTGCACACAGATTTTTCCTCCTATATTTAACTTTCCCTTCACTGTTTTAACATTGCAAATAAAACCAGGTAAAGATTTTTTGCAAACACAGTCAGTGTTCTCATGTAAAAGAACCAGCTCTATAAGGAAGTGATCTCTCCAAAGAATTAAACAGCAAGAATACTCAGTTAAATTTTCAAGAAGTTCTTTCATTTGCATGTGCTTTGTTTAAGACAGCTGGGAAATGTGTCAAACTCACTACCTGGGACTTGGGACATAAAAATGGATTGGCACGTTTTAAACTTGTTTTCAAATTGCACTGGATAACTTTTGCTTTACTCTTATTGGGAAGGGATGGAGTTTTTAAATCATGGTTGTTCTTTACCTAGCAGCACAATGAATAAAATAAAGAAATTATAATAATATTAAAGCACAAAATTGTATTTCTGCCTTAGTTTTTCCAGCAGCTTGGAGCAGTTTTGGTGCTGAAGTTTTGTTATTTTGGGAGGGTCCAGGATCCTTCTGGGGTGACCAGTGTCTGTTCCTGAGCTCTGGAGACCTTCCAGCCCAGCCGTGCTTGGGCTTCAGGTTGGCCAGTAGCATCTCTGTTGCTCTGACATGGAAAAGTCCAAGAGTATCTTTGTTGGTATCTTCTTCCTCTCTCCTGAATGTTTCCTGGTTCTTTGTGTGAAGCTACATATTACCATCTCAACACCACTGTTTCTCACGAGCTCTCTAATCCGTAGACAGAAAAGACAAAAATATTAGTGCCACAACTGTGCTGTTGGAATACAGTTACAAAGACAAATCATGTTGCATTTAGGAGACAAAAGGCACACTTTTTTAGTGTCTAGATGAAAAAAACCCAGCTATTTCCTAATTTACCAGCCACAATCTCTGCATTGTACTTAAACAGGTTTGCAAAGACTCCCAGCAGATTCCTCCTGCTGAAAGCTCCTACTCCAAACACTTTAAACATGAACCAGCTTTACATCATGTGACTGAGGTGTTAGAAGGGGCATTGTAATGTACACAGTATATGTTTTGATAACTTCATTTAAAAAAAAAAAAGAGGTCCTGCACAATATCTTTAAGGTTTTGAACAACGAATACCTTGCCTCTATGAAGGGTCTTTGCATATGAGTTTCTAGTATCTTACAAATAACAAGTTTCAGAACTTTTCCTTGTAGAAAGAGAAGTGGAAAAGCTGTTTGGCAAGCGAAGGACAAGCTGGGGGTCCAGGAGTCCTGGCAATCAGTTGTATGCAGCAACCACCAGACTCTATTTCGACCACACGGAAAACTAATACTGTAAGAGCAATTTTCCCAGTCTCATTTTGTCCCTGGAGATGCATCATTGTAGGCTGCACTGATTGAAAGCTGCCAGCAAACCTCCTGTTGCAGGCAGGTCTTTGCAAAGTTGGCAGGGGGAATCTATGTCTCATGAAGATATGGCCCACTGGCAAATATACCCAGCACTCCCCTGGGAACCCATCACTCGTCCAGCCTCCCTGACCTGCCCCGTATAAGCACTGAGATGTTCCACCAGGGCTCCCCAGCTCCTCTTGCTTACCAAACTTTGTTAGGACCTGGCCTTGGCGTATCGTGTGGCTTGATTAGCTAGTGCAACATGGCTCCCCAAAAATCATTAGGTTAACCTAAAGAACAGTGATTTTTTCCCTGTGATAAAGTTAATCTTCACAGTCTTTTGGAAAATAAATTTATCACTAGAGTAGGCATTGCTCCATGTCAGCTTTTATTTATGGTAAGCTGCAATTACTTCATATTCCTCCTTGGTATCGGAACAACAGCTAGAATCACTGGCTCTCCTCAACTTACTCCCACAGAAAATGTCAGCAGGATCTAATTATCTGAATGAAATGCACTTTCACTGATGCCTGCTTTCTTATCTGCATAATAGTTGAGCTAGGCATTCCTATTATTGCAGTTATGAGTTTGCACATTTCATTATCTTCTTGGAAAAGGTGTTCAGATGTACATACCTCTTGTTTGACTAAGCTGAAAGAAATTAAGCCTTAGGTGAAAAGGCTGAGAAATGTTGGGGCACTGAGTGAAGGATTTATTGCAATTCTTCAGTTGGTTTCGAGGATTTCTTCTTCCTCTGGAACATGAAGAGTTCTGGTTCTGGAACCCCTTGACCAGGCACCCAGGATCCCTATGAGCTGCAGTTTGTCTTAAATATTTCTGTGTAAATGGCTTAGTGTTCTCCATCTGAAAGAAATGTGCAAAGGCATGTGGGGCACAGTATACGACAAAGGAGGTGCACACGGTTCATTCTCCTACCCTTGGCCAGGGTCAGCTCTCAATTGGAAATGCCCAGAAGATATGCAGTAACTTTCATTTGTCCTCTGCTAATCCCAGTGCTGAGCAGAGAGTCTGAATGAGCAACTGTGGAAAAGCTACCTACAAAGATTTTGGAGAAATTGTTCATCAAAGACAACCAGAGAACCAAAAAGTGTACAGGGAAAAAGTGTCAGAATAGTGGTAAGGGGTCAGGGGATTCCTTCACGCTTAAAACAATCGCAACAGGATTAATCAGGCACTTATTTTGAGGTAGGAGGGTGGCCTGAGCTGAGCCCTGCTTGTTCTGTCTGTTCTGCTGATGCTTTACAGCATTTTTGCCCTCTGGCCTGCACCATGTTCAGAGATTTTAAACTGGGAACAGAGGGACACCGCGACCATTCGTTCTTTACAACTCCAACCAGAGACCTTCTCCTCTCCCTACATGCTGCCAGATCCCAGGAGCGGCAATGCTAATCAGCTGTGACCCTTGGATGTGATCCAGAGTAGGAACTGGGATGTGAAAGACTCCTTCCCGCCATCTATCTGATCATCTTAGACTTTAGGTTGAATGAGAAGTAGCTCTCCCTTTCCAGTGCTTAGGTTAAAGAGTATCCATAACCACCTTCCTGGGGAGGACAGCTCCCTGTCTCAGGATAGACAGGAATGGCAGCTTCGTGCTCCCTGCATCAGCTGGGTTATATGGCGGAATGAGAGAACCGGGCTCTTGCCACCTACTCCACTGTTTCATTAGTGTCTCTTGTTCCTCTCTGTGGGTATGTCCTGAAACAGGCTGGAGGACAATTCTTAAGTCTTCCAAACACCCCTTTGTGTATTTTTAACGCCCTTTTGTTCACAGGTGTGTGTTTAATGGCTGAGGATGACTGTTTGTGATCTATCTGTATCTCAGCCTGAGGCAGAAATGAGCAATAAAGAGGCTTGTTTAGTGTAAGAAATGCTCTGGGGAAGAAAAATGTAAGCTGAATAGCACTTGGAAAAGAGCAAAGCATATAAATAGCCTGACAATTCAGGTGTCCATTTTCTCTAAATAAGTCTGTATCTGACATGGAAAACACATCTCATGCTAAGCCAACAAATTGAGGAAAACACCGATCTTGCAGGGCTTAAGTTAGATAGCAGCACTGAAGATCACTATCCATTTTAGCATTCATAGCAAATGCACAGAAAATGCTGATTTTGAGTATCGTGCCTTCATTCTTCAGATTCACCTTGAATGGACTATCTGTAGTGGTATAAGCACATGTAAGTGCCTGGAGTCCAAATATGAGACAGCAGCTGTATTGTGTAGTGTAGCTACATTATTTTGTTTGAGTTTTTCGCTAGCATTTCAGTCAGCCAGAGAATTACTGACTGATCCTTTCTACCTAACATTCCTTTGGAATGGAAAAGGATGCTTCAGAAAATCTGACAATTCCTGAGGTACTCCAAATATCAAAGATCAAGGACTTATGTATTATATCAAGTGATTAAATACTGCAGATGAGAGAGAAAGTTAAATATTAAATTCTCTCCCACTTGATTGCCCATGACCTCCCTCAGCTGGTATTACTCTTCAAATAAGCTGCATTTTTTCCCCAGCACCAGTGCCACTGTTTTATATCCAATATTAAACTGCTTTACATAATATACAGCTCTTGAGCTTTGATACTTGTTCTGAGAAGTACCAATAGATGTGCTAGTGATTTTGATGAGGTGAGATATGATGCAGTAAGTTCCTAAGAAGCATTGTTTGTTGAAGCAATTTTGGTGTATGGTGGTATAAGCCAGGCAACTGAAATGTGACGACTTGCAGTGCACAGTACTTTTTTTATTAGTTTAGAGTACCTTTTTAATTCTTCTTTCAGCTGTAAAAACGTTGAGCAGTGTTGTATTGCTCTCCCTCCTCCAACAACTGGGAGAGATTACAAAATTATTTGTTCCAGCTAGCAATTACTCTCTGTCATTTTTTAATTCCGAATGGAAACAGGAAATGTTTTAAATGTTCATCTCAATTTTTCTGAAGAGTAGAAGATCCCAAGCAAAAACCCAGCACCTGCTGCGGAGGAGCAGCACAGCATTTTTGGGCACCACAAGTGTGCTGGCACCTGTTGAGGTGGGGTGGGTGGGCTGCGGGCGCTCACTGACCCAGCTGTCTGTGATCCCTTCCCTGTACAAGTGGCCAGAGATGAAGCCAAGGGCTTAGGGATGGATAAAGTAGTGACCAAATTACTGTTTTGCTGTTTGATTTTTACTGGACGTGCTGTTATAGTATTTCCTTTGCTCATAAAAAGGAGTGTAGCTGGGCAGGACCTGAAGGAGCCTACACGAAAGCCAGAGAGGGACCTTTAACAAGGGCACGTAGCGATAGCACAAGAGGGGAATGACCTCAAACTGCAAGAGAGCAGGTTTAGATCAGATATGAGGAAGAAATTCTTTACTGTGAGCGTGATGAGATGCTGGAAGAGGTCGCCCAGAGAAGTTGTGGCTGTGCCATCCCTGGAGGTGTTCAAGGCCAGGTTGGGGTGGAGCTTTCAGCATCCTGGTCTAGTGGAAGATGTCTCTGCCCACGGCGGGGGCTTGGAACTAGTTTTGATCTTTAAGGTCCTTCCAATCCAAACCATTATATGGTTCTACAGTGACAGCCCCTGTGGGGATAAGGACGAAATGGGAGTGTGTGGAATGTGGACTTAGCTCTCTTCCCTCTCAGGGGTGCCCCCAGCAGGGATTCCCACCTGGGTCGCTGAAGTCTGTGCCTCCAAGTAACCCCCCAGCAAATGTCTCCTGGCCATCAGGGCCAGCTCTCAGTCCCAGCATCCGAAAGACCTCCGACCCTCCGGCCGGGCCCCGTGGTCCCAGCTCGTGTCCGTCTGTTCCTGCTCCTGGAGCGGCGGCGGGAGCGGCCGGAGAAGTTCTCCCGGCTCCGCTGCCATCCCCGCCGAGCCCAGCAGGTGGCAACGTTCCCCCACACATGGGATCGGATCATCTCCCGGAGCCCGGCAGAGCGCAGGGATCGCGCTGCTCCAAACGCCCCGCGCCGTCCTGCCCCGAGGGAAGGGAGAACGTCCAGGAGATTATTCCAGCTTTTGGGACTGCGTAAGTGCCTCGGATTCGATCAGGATTTCTTGGAACCTGAGCAGGGTAGCTTTCTTCTGAGTGTGTAATTTATAAGTTTATAAGTATTAACGCCCCAGTCGGAATTATAGCTTTAGTTTTCAACCAAAAAATCTGGCATTATGTCAGGATCACGACCATTTTAAGCCATGTGTGATTTCCATTCCCACGAACAGCAACCAGAGGTGAACACAGGACAGGAAAGTGGTTTGGGAGACGTGCTTCCTTAGTCTTGCCCTCTTACTCGCCTTCGTTTTCTCTCCAAAATTTCTGAAATTGCCTTCTCACCTTTATCATTTTCATGTATTTACTTATTCATTATCGTCTTTAAGTTCCAGGGTATTTTGAAAGATTCAGGCTTTTCTGATACGAGGTAGTCTTTACTAGAATGAGAAATAGGGAGTCAGAAAAATCATTACAAGACAACGAGGGAAATCTGATCCTACTTAGGATGTGTACGTGCTTTTAATATCAGGTTTATTTACTAGGCATTGAAAGATCTCCCAGTCAAAGCTGTTTTCCAGGCAGTGCAAACCACGTGTACATGCCTCATATGCAAGAAATGCTGCAAAGTGATCCATCATTTTAGCCCTGGTAGTGCATTCTCTCTGTACCAAGGAGATAGTTTTGGTACAATTGCCATTTTGTGCCTACAAGAAATGCATTACCAAGTTTGATTATTTGTACTTGATAAAATTTTAAACTATGCATGTTAAATCCCAGGATTTAATTCTATTAGTATCATGAAACCCTCTTTTTTTCAAAAAAAAAATGATTTACTTTCCATAGCTTCTTATCTTTCAATGTAATTTACTTAATAAAGCTTATAAATTCAGCTTTGTCTTCAGCTAAATGAGAAGAAATCCAGTAGAACTATGATAAATTTGATATGATTCATTTTTAGCCTGCTTTTGCTGTTTCATCTTTTGAAAATAAGGGCCCTGTAGTAGCATAAGTTTAATTTTGTTTTTCAACACCACACATACTACAGCTTGCACTGAGACCTTTAAGGGAGGAGCAGAGACCCCACTGCCATTTCTCTGGGCAAGGTCACTTTAACCTTTGAAGAGAAATAGATGGCTTTTAGTCCCTTGGGGTTTCCTAGCCTCCTAAAAAGATGTTTGCAGTTGTCTGTGGATGGTGTCTTGCCCATGGGTTCCCATCTGGGTTCCTTGGGATACACTGGCTGAGGTTCTCAGTGGGTACACACTGACAAGTCCATTAGTTTTTTGTAATGTTGCCACTCATGAAAATTCAAAGAATGTGAAGTAAATACCAGTGAACGCCAACAGTACTGTACTCGATATCTTGGTAATGATAATTTGAAGTATTATCCAAGTGGGAAAGGTGAAAGCAAACTTCATTCAGGTGTGTGAAAGAGCTGCAAGTGTTGATTGCTGGCACAAATAATGCATTATTATATAAACGTTTGATCTTCCAAGCCTTTATAATGTTGAGAACAAATCTTTCCTGGTGAATGAGGACTCAGAACAGAGCTTTTCACTTGGCATTTGATAATTCATTTCAATTGCAGCAGAAAATAATTGTTGTATTCAAGCATACCAGGATGTACTTACTCTGTCCTTAATGAGCACATTAGAACAGCCAACTCATCCCTACCTGATTTTAGCACAGACCACAAACTTTATGACTGACCGACTATTTAGTCAACTCTCAGTCCTAAAGAATAAATCTCCTATTAGTTGCAATGGTGTAATAACAGTGTTTTCCATTTTCATAAATCACTCGTATATTCACTATTTGTTGGAAAAATCTGGGAATCTTTGGGAATACTACTGAGGAATCTCATATGTTCTCTCTATTTTGCTTGAGTGGTTTCAAAATGGAGCTATATGATTTTGATTATGGAACAGACTGACTAAAGAAAAATAAATCAGTTTACATTTGGTCTACAGTCAGGATACATCTTAAATAAATAGTTCAAATATAGGCAGAGTTTAAAAAGAAAAAAGTGAATGACTTAGAAAAACATGTCATACCAGCACTTGATATGCTTGTATTGCCTATGAGACTGCAGATATCATTTAGCATTGCTTTTAGGGAGGCCTGAGTCACCAACAATGTCAAAAGACATGTATCACTTGGGTAAGAAACTGCTCCTCTGCATCAGTGACCCTTATCTCGCTCAGAGAATGTAACAGACGTTTGCTTTCCAGGGTGTCCTTTTTTTTTTGCTTCCCCTAGGAAAGACAGAACCAGACCCTTAGGGTTACTCAGCTTGTTGGTGGCACAAAAGTGTAGTGAAAGTGCAAATCAGCTGTAGCAAAAACTGTCAGGTTTCAGAAATTTTGCCTTTTCCCCCCCGCCCCCCCTCCGAAAATGGTTCCCCAATCCTGCAAAATAGCAGGGGAAAATCTGGTAGGTGTATCACACAGTGCGGAAAATTTGTGTACTTAATTCTCACTGGGGCAGTCTTGCTGTCTTCAGGGAAGGTGAATGAACATACCGAAATGTCTCTGTAGTAATGAAAGAAAACTCATTGTGCCACTGGAGATTGAAGCTGCATGGCCCTGTGGGTAATAAATTGCTACTATTCAGGCTCATGAGCGCATCAAGGAAAGCTGATGCAGAGTACTCTAATGACCATTATAACTGACTGCAGAGAAAAAGACTGTTATTTAAGTACATCTCAAAATGTACTGTAAATTGGGCAAAGGTACAGCTGCACTTACGCGCTGAGACAGCCTCCGGTTTTATTCAGTCTGACAGACTTTGCTCTTTGAATTTAGGTTTTATCTGTGTGAGCTGAATGCTCTTAGTATTTATGGACCCTCTTTGTAAGGGAAGCAGCAAAGCCAAGGAGAGGCAGCCCTGTTAACAGAGGCTCCAGCTGGAGAATGCAGGCTTTGGGTGAAGGCAAGGCAGGGGAGGGGAGGGTACGGCCACCTTTCAGCATCGCACTGCTGCCCTACCCTAAGAACACCCCTTGTACCTCGCACCAAACATGACCCTTGGGGAGACAGTGTTTCTGAGTGAACCTGAGAAGGATCTTGGAGACCAAGAGACAGTGCTTCACACACCTTTACACTGCCATGGAGAGCCAGGTTTTTTGCTTTACATGACTTTCCAGATGGACCACACAGTCCAGACTCCCTTCCACATTGTGCATAAGTCAGTTTTGTTTGATTGATGTCTACTTCTACCCCACTTTATAAGTTACGTGTTTTCCCGAACCATTTGAGTGTTCATGTATACCTATTTAGTTAAAAATAAGAGAGGGCAAGCATGAAGTTTCTTTGCTGTGCCATACGGACAGTGAAATTTATGGCAGTATGATACATCCTTGACTCGGGACATCCAGCTTGAGGTACATCAACAGCTCTCATCTTATGCTTTTTACAGCTGGGTCCTTCCTGCTCAACTTCACCTTCTGTCTTTTTGGCTCTTTTGGGTCTGGTTGGGTCTTTGTCTTGAGGGTAAGAGGTGGTGTGCAATGTTGTTTGTTTTTTTTTTCTGAAGAGACTCTTGTGGATATTGTGTACTCATGCAATATGCCCATTTATATCAGTTTATCACCTATCAGGTACTACTCTTACTTGCAGTAAGCAAGCTGCCAGCAATATCTGGGCAGCCAACACTGCAACCAATCATCTGTGTGAGCCTCATGTTGAGCACATGGGGTCAGACCTGTGCTTCCCAGGAACCAACCAATCCCCAGTTTGTTTGAACTGTAGTAAATAAAGGTGAACATTTTAGGTAATGAATTAGCCATGGAGAAAATAAAGCACACAAATTACACTTTACAGTTTATAATCGTGACCCACCACGAGAACAAAATGACTGAGTCAGGATTAAAGAATTATTGCATGGGTGTTTGCTGACACAATTTGGTTGCTGAATAAATTACCAGTAAATGGTGGTAATCAGTCCAGCCTTTGTCAGGCAAAATGGAGAGTTTTCCTTGGGTGAAGCCCATGAAATCTAGCAGAAAGACAAATGTCTAAAAGACAGAGCATTTTCTAAGGAGGGGCTCTATGGTCTGTGTGAGGCTGGAGGTGTTGACATCACCCAAACATGGAGTGTGTCCAGAGCATCACTAAATAACTGTAAAGAGAAAGGAATGAACTAAGGGTTTTCTCCCAATTGCTTCTGAGTTTACAAAGATTATCGAGAAGTCACACAGAAGTAGCTCATTAACTCTCAACCTACTGTTTTTTCTTTTTCATATCTATCGATAATAAGATAACTTAAGTCACTGGTTAGATGACTAAAGTTAATTGGCATTTATTAATAGGTCAATGTCCTTATTAACATTGAAGCTGGTATAAACAATTCTAAAAAGTTGTGGGTTTTTTTTTTTCACATGCTTCCAATAATTCTTAACTATTTACTTCTCTTGGTACCATTTTTGCACCATTGCTGATTCCAGAAGAAATTCAAAGAAGCAGCTGACATTATGCTGGATGTGTAGTGTGAAAAAAAGGATATCTGACCAAACATTTCTCTTTCTAAGTTACCATTCTGCTGCATTTCTTTGATTCTTTGCCTATCTATGACCATTTCTGAAAGTACTCAGAAGCAAGGCATTTGAATCTCACTTTGGCGCACTCTCAGTGAGACCTGAATGTCTTGAACCAGCTGAGAGCACTTGTGTTTAGACATGAAGATCAGAAGTTTTGATGTGTGACTGCTGTAGAGGAAATAGGTGCTAAACACTGTCAGCCTGCCCAGATTAGGCTCCTTCAGGTAGACAGCTAGCTGGAAAAGTAGCACATCCATATAAAAGAGTTGTTAAGTGTTTACACTGAACAAAAGATGTCTTTTGTCTTTACTCATTTCCAGCTTACAAAAGCAAAAAACCACCCCCAAACACCATAAAAACCGAAGGCACAACAATAAAAGAGGTGCCTCCATAACCATTTAATAAAATCTCAGTGGAAATCTTTTCTTTTATGTATTTCGAGTCCAAGAGTTAAACCCCTTGCCCAATGGTCACTGAGTATTCTCAAGACTGTTTTATTGGTCCATTTCCCCAAAATACCTAATATTCCCACACCCTCCACCAGTTTCAGGTGGGCTAAAATCAATCTGTACCATGTTTTGACATTTCTTTAGACACCTGCCATCTTGTGAATACATCTGGTGACTATGCTGGTGGGGTAGGAACATGATTAGGCAAAAACAAAGTCACAAGGGAAGAATTAAATAGTTAAAAATAATGTCAATATTCTGTGGAATTAAGATTTCAGAGCTGTGAGGAGTTTATGTCAATGGATATGGTTTTGGAAGTTTTGTTGTTTTAACTCACTCCGTGACCTGATTCTGAAGGAAATTTCTTAATTAACTTTCTACATATTTGACAATAAAGTTCAAAGGAATCAAGAAGTACTTAAAGTGTAGAATTAAAAATAACTCAATTTCTGAAATATCTCATATTGGTTAAATATACATCTTCTATCTACATTTAATTAAATTTCTTTTTAAAAATATCCCCTGGTTTCACGAACTAGGTCAGTTACTGCAAATACCTTGGCTCATTTAAACACTTCTGAATATTGCCATTATGAAAACTGACTTATACAATATTTATAATTTCGCCTATTCTTGGTTTTCAGTTCAATAAAAAAAATTCTTATGCCTTTAAAATGATGATAATAAAATAGATAAACTTATTTGTTGTTTCAAGTCTGCCAGAGACTTGTAATTGACTCTAGGAGTAAGGCAGACAGGTGGCCATTGATTTCTGTGGGATTTCCATCAGGCTGTTGTGCATCCCTCTCTGTGAAAGTGGTCTCCTATGACTCTGAGGCCCATGAAGGACTCAAACAGACCAAAATGAGTTGTGCTTTCTTTAAAAACAGACTCAGCCTATGCATTACAAAGGCTTAAATAATTCTGCTGAAACCAATGAGACTCTGAGGGTTTTAGCTTGCTGCAGCTGAAGTAACTGAAAATTGCTTCTGGGTTTGAAGGATTAGAGACTCAAAAATCACTAGTGCTGAGTGAAAGCTAAAAAGCTGTTAAGTGTGGATATCGTATACTAAAGACCACTTTGGGCATTTCACTTTCATGCTCCACATTGGAAGTGCACACCTCTTTCCTCCAATTATGCAAAGAACTCGGCTACCAGCATTTGGGTTAAATATCTAAACACACCTAATGTCAACAGTGTTAGTAAGCCTCTGCTTCTTGTGCAAACCTCTAGTCTTTTCCATGTTTGTCCTAGGAGAAGGAAGACACTCTGCTGGGAGAATGACACCTTTCTGAAGAGACACATGAACTGAGTGGGTCCCCAGTTAGAAGTGACACAGTGATGCTCCCGCCCACAACTGCAGCGTCTGGACTGCCCCTGAAACCGGGGTGTCTCACCAGACATGCTGAAGCATGTTGGCACAAGACTGACTCCCAGTTCAGTGGATGAGCTTAGGAGAAAAACACAGCTGCTGCTGACTTCAAGTGCTCGTGGATTGAAAGGCAACAGTCACACAGGGGTCATTCAGTCCAGGCAGGGCCACATGCTGTTGGACTAAAACAAGTAAGTTACATACTGAAACTACTTGTGTCAGTTTTCCGAGCACAGACAGCAGTCACCAGTGAAGATCACAAAAATTTGAAAAATAAAATCTCAGTCAGCAGCTGCTAGACATGAAAGTGAGACGCAGTTTGGGATGAGGTAGCACATTCCTGAAATTGTCACTGCTTATGATTTGACAGCATTACAAAGGAAATCATTTGCCCAGTTTTGAAATATGCATTCAAATGTCTGTTCCATTAAACACACATCAGTATGTTGCCACCTGTTCCAGTCATGCTTGATAATGAATGGTATGCAGAGATAATATACCTGCCTGGCCTTGTAAATGTTCTGCAGGGAAAAATCAAAATTAGGTAATGTAAGTCAAATTTGGATGGATAGTCCTGTTACAGTCAATGTTAAATCCAGTGCCCTTAATTACTTTGTTACCTGAATTGGAAACCCTTCAAATAATGAGGAGGGGAAATAAAGCTTCTTGACAGGTAAGAGCCAAGGAATATAATTTTGTTGCAAGGTGCATCAGTTACCCACAGACAACAGCAAATCCCCATGCAGATCAATCAGAGAGATGGTAGAAAATGAAAGTAAGTGTTGGCACACACACTATTCAAAGATATTAAAGCTAATGTTGCCATGACTAAAGATAAAGCGAGTGGGGCTGCCATTGAGATCCCACTGAAATCAGTATAAATCTTCCATTTATGCTGCAGGACTATGAAGCCTTAATATAGCTACTAAAAAAAAAATTAGGAAGGAAAAGGTACCAATTAAGGACAAGCAAAGTGTTAACTTTAAGCCTTTGACTTATGTGCTTAAGTACTTTGAACATCAGCTTATTTTCTGTCTAAAAGCTGGGACTCTTTTAATAGCTTCCAAAAACCTTTGTTTGAGAAAACCTCACTCTCACATCCATGCGGAGCAGACACGGGCTTATGATGTGCTTTAAACCTCAGGGTGGAAATTTCTGCCTGGGAAGTTTTTCTGCATAAATATATAAGAAATTGAAGCTGTGGGTGTCTCTGCTAGAACAACTGTGAAGTGCTGTAAATCAGCAAGAGATGAGAGGATAATATGCACATCTCATGAATTTGTTTCTGCCTGTTGGACTCTTAGACGGTGTTGACTTGCAAAGAATCACCGCCAAATGAATTTGCTCCAAACAGGCTCTTGAACTGTTGTCCCACCATGGCATTTCATTACCCATCATGTTAAAAGAGAGATGAGTGACTGCAAGAGCTCACTGTGCAGTTTATCAAGCTTACATGTGGCTTTTCTAGGTAGGAGCTGTGTGAAACTCAGAAACACTCTTCCTTCTTCGATTGCTTTATTTTGAGAAATCAATGTTTACAGCCATGTAGCCTATGAGTCTGTTGCCCTGATCAACTTGCATTTACAGTGAGTATCTGTCTGTCACAAAGCAGGTGGATGCTACATGGCGGGTAGCTCAAATGCTTTGTATGTCAAATATGTAGATATATGTAGCCAATGCAAGAGAATCAATACTGGGAAGAAAGAGTCAGGTTTTGTAACTGGTGAATAGAACTTTTTCAAGCTTTGCCCATGAGCAAGCTGTCACTGGACTGCAAGAGGTTAGGATTACCACTCTAGATATTTCAGCTAGAAGCCTCACTGATCTGAACAGAAACCGGCTGTGAGCCATGTCACTGAAATCCAGCTACCAATGCAACTTTGTCTGAAGTTCAAGGATCATCAGTTCCGAATCCAGTAAATTATTTCTCATCAGTTAGGATGTTAAACATAGCGTTGCAGACAAATACCAGGATAATTACACAGGGAGGTTCTCATACCATCCGACTTAGGAGCTAATTTAGATAATCAAGTCACTTAGAGAGTCTGCAAAGAAACACTGATTCCCTCAAGGGAGAATTCAAACTACAAATTAAATATCTAGGAGAGTTTAAAATAGTTGATGTGAACACAGCAACTGCTTTTCATGGTTTGTAGTTCCCCTTGTACTGTAACTGGTCATGACATTTCTCACAAGCTCCTTATATAAAGCTGTTGTGTGACCTTGCAGAAGGCTGACAGACCTCTGTTGGACCCCACAGTATGGGAGGCTGCTTGTGCCTGGTCCCCCTCAGGTCATCCTTTGCTAGCAGGGCAACTCCACTAATGCATCTAAAAGGGTAATTATAAAATATGTTTGCACATTTGATCCCTGATGTTCCCAGATGAAGATTTGATCCTGGGTTTATATAAAATGCCTCTGTCAGAGGTGCCTGAATTCTTGCATACTCCTGAGGTGCCTGACACTTTATTAATACACTTTCTCATTGCAGGCTCTGGTTTGTGAGGCTACTATACACAGTGTGTGTATTATATGTCAGTCAGCCACAATATTATCCTATGAGTTTATGCTGAAGCAAGGCCTGACACATTTGAAGACATCCAAAAACGTTCAGCAGTGTTAAGCCTTGCACTGTATTCTGTTCTTGAAAGGCCCAATCAGCTCGATCCTTTTCTGACAAATGCCAATGACAGAACTTTCAGTTAAGTGCAGTGTGGTGAGACAGGGTTTCTATCATATGAACAGCCTTCATAAATACATGTAAAATATAGAATCATAAAAAAGAGAGCTAGAAAGGACCTGCATCACCCAGAGCAGGCCAGACAGCCTGATGGATATTTCTCTAACTTCCTCTTTCAGAACTTCACAGATGGACCTTTACCAAGATGGACCTTCACCCTCTCTTTACTGTCCTTAACTGAGTCAATGTGCTTCCTAATATCTTGCCAGAATCTTTTTTTTGCCATAGATAAAGCCTGCTGGTTTCTTTCTTATCCATCATGGATGCAGAAAACGTAAGGCTTCCTTCTTTGCAGCAGCCTTTTCTGTATTTGAAAATCATTATCATGTTTCTGCTTCATTTTCTCTTCCATAGATTGCACAGTACCAATTAGTTCAATCATTCGTTGTAGGTTGTGTTTTCTAGTTCTCTGATCATTCTCACACTGAATAATAAGAGCTTTGTGAAAGGAGAAAAGGAACGAGAATTATTGTATTATTATTATTATTACTACAATTAATTATTCAATCAAAATGCATTTTATTTGGGTTATTGCTAAACTAACTTTACCTTTGATGTGTACGCAGCTATATCCCTATGGAATGAGTTTCTGTGTTGTGTTGGCTCACAGTCTTTGTGATTTGCATTTCAGGAAATAAAAAACGTCTACAAGCCAAACAGGCATGCTCTCAGGGCTAAGAAATATAGGCATCCTGTCTGTCTTGTTATGTAGCAGCTAATGCTCCCCTGATAAGACCAGATTCTTGTCTGAAATTCTGTATCTGCCACCAGAGCACAACTCCATGACAGTGGTATAAACAGCTTCAGCCTGGCTGTCCTTCCTCATCCTGGTGGGTGCAGTCCCAATCTCTGGGGCTTCTGCAGCTTCTGCGGCACACACCTGACAACCCAGTTACCCCTCCAGTCCGTCTTTATACCCGCAGACCCATGGGTGACCATGGGCTCAGTGACTGGAGAGTAATGGATGGGAGGGCTGAATTCAGATTGCACAGCTGGCCTCAACACCAGCCTCCCCTGCCTGATGAAGCTGCCATCCATGCTATTCGCCATCCTCTGGGTAGAGCTTGGAGGAGGAAGTTTCCTTGTACTGCACATGATATGAAGATCCACGTTGAACAACACTGCAGAAGTGTTTCTGTACACAGTGTTTCTGATCTAGCAGAAGTTTGCTTTGAATGGAGGCTTAAGCGGTAGTCTTACACTGTTTGCCGAATGAAAACACAAGAGCAGTCCCAAGGGGCTGTTACCAGAAGGTAGCTTCAGTACTTGACTCTTCTACTTGAGTACCATCTAACAATATGATCCATACACAAAGACTTTGAGCAATACTTCCATGGATATGTCGTTGGGAAAATGCTCTGTCAGCAATGAAGGCAAGAAGAAACTTTGAAGTGTGTTTACCAAAGCAGATAGTCCTAAGTAAAGGAAACTATAATTCCTATAACACCAAATGCTATATAGAGGGATATCTGGCATTCAAAGGGTTAATCCAATTGAAAAATGAAAACTTTTCAAGCAACCTGTTCCCTTAAGACATGCTTTCTTCATTTTCACTCAAAATCTGTAAGAAAAAAAGAAACAGAGGATAAAAGCTACTAGAAAGCTGTGCAATTTAAGGGAGGAAGGAGAGGAATGAAACCAGAGGGGAAGAGAGGTGGAACAAAAGAAACTCACTCAAAAAAGGAGAACAAAGAATATCCACTCAAAATGAGAGAAAGGCTGGCATCAAAAGGGGTTTTCAGCCTCAGAAAGAAGCCAGCAGCCAAGCACTGGAGGTGATATCACCAACAAATCCCCTCTGCAGAGAGAGATACTGTTGCAGGACATGTTACTGGTGTAGGGGTTAGGAGAGAAAGTGATTTTTACAGGACTGAACTTCAGAGGGATTCTTTCAGCACCAGGTTTCAAGCTGTTTTTTCCAGTTACCAAAAGAAGCTCAGTGGCCCGTTTTGCCTTTTGGGTTCCTCTTTTTTGATTGACCTGTTATTTGTGGACTCCTGCTTCAGTGAGCTATAATAATTAAAGAAGATTGAGCTTTTAATTAAAGGTACAATGAATTTGGATTTTGCTCACAGACAAAAATGTTCCCTGTGGAAAATGGATATTTTTATATAAGAATATAATGCCTCTGCTGGAACACCCTTTTGAGAGAGACACAACAAAGGAAATGGGATATGATCAGAATTTTATGGACTGCTCTAGTCTTTTTCCCCCTCCCCTGTAAAATAAATTATGCATTAACATCTTTGAGTTCCCCGGGTCATCTAGCTCCCAATATCCCCCAAAGGATGCTCAGCATCCTAATGCCCGCAAAAGTGATGTCACATCTGTGAATCACTGTCACCAGAATCAATTATTCATAATCTGTCATACACGTGCTTTCTTTTGCTAAGCACTGTCACTGTTTGGAGGCCTGATCATTTCCCCCTTGGATAGAGTGTGCCCTTGGCTTTGCACTTGCAGTAGGCTGGGGATCCAGCTCCCAGTGTCCCCAGGAGGGGAGCAGGGCAGCACGGAGCAAGGGCAGCACACAGCAAGCCCTATGTGCCTCCCTCCAGACCCTCTGAGGTTCCACCTCAGCGCATCTGCTCTCTGGTGCCAATCTGTCTGCCAGTGAAAACACAGAGCAAACATGTAGAGGAGGAGATTTCATTTTCCCACAGCCATTCATAGGGCAGGAGCTCCCCATTTCCAATGCCATTCACGAGGCTGTCACTTCCTTGGCGTATTGTGATGTTGAAAAAGCCAAAGAGCTCTACGAGCCCCAAAGGGAACAAAACTGACTGATGAGGCCAGGTTGGATGGGGCTGTGAGCAACCTGATCTAGTGGAAGGTGTCCTTGTCCGTGGCATGGGGAGTTGGAACTAGATGCTCTTTAAGGTCGCTTCCAACCCAAACCATTCTTTGACTGTATGATTTTTCAGTGGCTTTGTTCCTGTTCTTTGAATAATTTTTTTTAAAACCGAACTACAAGACAGCAGTTCCTCTTCAGCTTTAGTTGCTCATTCAGGTATAACTAATCACAGCCTTTATAAAATGAGCCTCATTCTCCCTCACAGCCCTCCTTTCACAGCGAATTTGGTGGTAACATGGGTGGGGATTCTGTGTACCATTTCAAAGTTAGATCTATGAGTACTGGAAGTGTGTTGGGAAACAACAAAAATGGCTGAGTTTGGTCCCATATCTTTACCAGTGGCTGTTTAATGAAAAGGGGAGAAATTAATTTACTTAGGAAGCCACTGCTCCTCTCTCAGATTTGACTGTTTGAAAGTCGTGGAGAGTGGAGTGGCAAAGCAAACAGACATGCACAAACTGGCTTGTTTTCTTAAGAAACCAAGTTAGAAAACTTGCTTAAAGTATCTTCAGGTACTGCACTGACCTTGAGCTCTTTCCCTTCATTAATTTTATGATTTTATCACCACATTTTCCAATTAAAAAAGATCTCTTCCCCCTTCCTGTGAAAAAGTTCCTATTCCTCCGTTTCCCACCCCTCACCAATCTCCCCCTTTCTTTCAACTCTCATAATCCTTGGTGTGATAATGGGTAAGGAAACATTTTCAGACAAAAGTCTGGTGTTTTAATTTTGATAACCTTCCTGAGCAGCAAGGTTTGTGTGGGATGGAGATTAATGAAAGCCAGGCACAATGTACCCTTGTCACCAGGTAGAGTAAGAAGCAGATAACCCTCAGGGAAGCAAGTGGTTCAAAAGGGGAGTAAGTAATAACACATTTTAATTTTCCACACATCCCTACCCACTCTTTAATGGAAGGAGAACCCAAACTGCAAGCAAAAAGAATATGGAAAAGAAACAGAAGCCTTAGTCATTGAATGGGCTGAGATGAAAAAAGGGGGCCTGGGGAGGCCCTGCCAGCAGCAATAATTAAGCCTGACCCAGGGCATGTGGTAGCAAGTAGATGTTTTTTCTGCACCTTTTTATGGCTAAGGAGCCAAGTAATGTCCACAGTCTCACAATCCCAAAATCCATGTGAAGCCCACTGTTTGGGCTAGCTGAGGCAGAGGAGGAAGGGGAGATGACAGTGGGGCAGAGCCCTAGGCAGTCCTTGTAGGGTTAGCAAGGCACTGTGAGGCACCACGAGCTGCGAATCAGGGCCCAGAAACTGCCCAGCCAGGGCTGCAGGTGCTCAGCCACAGCTGGGCAATTCGCCTGCCTGGCAGAAGAAGATTCCCTGCTCCCTAGGGACACCTTCACTTGCCATGTAGCATTCAGCTGGCCTCGACCCCTGAAAGTTGCTGAGGAAATTACTCATTTTCCTCTCAGCCCTAGGGCTCCTCAGGAAGCACCAAACGTATGTCACAATCAGATCCTTTAGCAGGAAGCCCCTCCTGAAGACTTGCACAGTGTTTCCTAAGGCATGGAGGTAGCTACCCACTGCTATTTACCATGGCATTTTCCAGTAAAACCTACCACAGGAGTCAACCCCCGGCAAAGATTTTTCTTTTCAGATACGTTTTTCCAAATAGCACAAGGCAGGAGAGGCACAGGAAGGACTGCTATTGCTTGATGAGGATGGAAGCTGAGACACATGTGTCTTCAGGACTGTTGCCAGCACAGCTGCTTCTGCCCTCCATTCCCTCCCTCACAGATTTTCTGCACCTCACAGGTGTCCACTACCAAGAGATGGTGTAGTCACAGCCAGAGACATGAATTGAGATCCTTCCTGGTGTTTTAACCACAAAGCCTGATCTCCCTCTTAATAGTTGTCCTTGCTCCTATACTGTGATCAGACTTGGATAGACCTATAATACATTTTATTACTTGGATTATTTTTTAACTCTTGGAGTACAGTTGTTGGCCTTTCTTAATCTCCCATCACCTCACTCAAATTGTACTAGAATGAGAAGGAGTCATGAATAAGTAGCTCCCTCCTTGGCTTTTCATCTCATAAAATAAGCTTCTAAAAATTGTTTCTGAAGTGTTTCTTGAGTGATAACAATGTTCTGTCAAATGTTTTGAGAACTAATATTTTCTGAAAAAGTATGTAGCTCAAGAGAGATGCTAGAATGAGGGGTGGGGAGCTGGGAGAAGGCTGCCTGGAAGCAGGGAGGAGACCAGATGAATGTCTGAAACAACTGCTGCACACATACTACATAACAAAAATGTTAAACTGCAATAAAAAAGGAAAATGATGGCTTCTCATGGGACAACTTGAAACTATTACCCGCCATGATGCCTTCCTGTCGCTCTTTGTATGAGGAAGCTACAAGAAGTGAAAGCAGAAATGAAAACAACATGGCCAGACTGCGGTCCCCCATTCACTCCACTGCAGCTGGTGGATCTGGGCTCCTGAGAGAAAGGACAGCATTTAGACAGTGACCCCGACGTACAGCACTGGATATGAGTAAGAAATATTGAGTAGGTCAGACAATTTGGGGATCATTCCCTGCTTCCCTTAATTATGAGTTCAAGTTATGAGCCTTTCAGCTTCCATAAAGTCCAGACACCAGATCAACTTGTCAGCCCTGTCACTTCTAAGTCTGTTGTTTTCTCTACATCCCAGACCTATGAAACCACCTCCATATGCATTTGGTGACTGTTACCCCCAGGAGTTGCTCACCTTCCCAGCCAGCTGGCAGTTCTGTCCTTGCGTCCCAGCTCCCTGCCTTCAGTCTCACTCTGGCTGCAGCTTGGGCAAGCCTCAACATCTCGTGTTGTGCTTTTTTACTTTTAACTGTAGACACACATCGACCCCTCCTTTATCTGTCTACTTGCTGCTTTGTCGACCTTGGGTGTTTAGTTTGCTAAGCTTACTGGGCTTAAGCAGTAACAGCCTCACTGGAATGCTCAAACAACTACTTTTCCACCCACACACATGAATAATCATAACAGACAAAAAATTATTCAACTCATTTCACATTCTAATAAACAAAAGCAACACCTATGCCACTGACCCATAATATATTTATGCTGTTTTGCCACAAGGTTTTTTCAGAATCAGAGCTTCAGTGGCAGAGCTGACATTTGCTGGTAAGACTGCATCTCATTTTGGAAATGTTGCCAGGTTCTAGGTTCCCCTCAGACATCTTGAAACTCCTCCTTATATCTCAAATATGATATACCATCAGAGAATTTGTCTCACAGCAGCAGATGTTTCCGTGACTACCTGTTTTTGATGGAAGCTTCTGCTCTGCTCATTTGTAACCCCTCGGTTGTAGCCTGGCTAGTGGATTCATCTATTTTTCAGCAACATAGGGGTTTGTAAAAGGTCTTATGCAGAGGTACTAAAAAAGTATCTGCTGTGACTACGGGCTATCACAGTAAGCACTGCATAAGCCAATAAATCTCATCTTAACTGTAATAAATGTTGTACATTTTCTTTCAAAGACTGTTCCCCTGCTTCACTTTTCTCAGGAGTAGAAATATTTTTCTGATTTACAGCCTAAGTTTATTCATAGGCAGGGTATGCCTATTGGTTTTTACCGGCTTCATCCATTCCCTTTCAGTTTTTCTGCCTCCCTTGTGCTCAGTTACTGGATGTATCGGCAGAGGGCAATAGTATCTCACTCTGGCTTTGTTTTGGTTCCCTTTCCTGCTTCTCTCCCCCCCCCCCTCCCCCCGCTCCCGCTTTGAGTAGCTGCATCCAACATCTGTTTCTCCTACTTCTGAACTCTCACCTTTGACCAGCGAAGGAGGGTACCTCCAGCAGTCACTGAGGGCACAAGAATGTGTGTTTCTCCCCAAATCCTTGCCCGAAAGCGAATTAATAGCAAAAAAACAGCCTAAGGAAGCCTGTACCACTTGCCCTGCAGGTAATGGAATCATCAGGTGCAACTAGTTGGTGGCAGGTTCAGAATGGACAGAAGAGAGCCCTGCTGCACCCTCTGCCTGGCACAGTGCCCAGCCAAAGGGCCTCTCTGTGCAGGGATGGTGCTGAACCTTGACACGGACTCGAAAAGCAATTCCACAAATGACGATTTGAGGGTTGTTAAAAACAAACAGACACATTTTTCCTATAGAAGTCCTAGATCTGAAACTCCCACGAGAGGCTGACAACAACCTCCTGGTCTGGCTCTGTCGCTCAGCGTTCCTGCTGCCAGGGCCGTGTGCTTGCCCGGACGCCGGACAGATGCTGAGGATGCTGCTGGTCTCTCCTCCCCACCCCCGGCACCGCCGGCGCCGGTCCCGGGGCAGCTCCCTGCGGTCGGCAGGTGTCAGTGTCAGACCCGCGATAGGAGGGTCGCATCCCGGGTGGGCGGCTCTGCCATGCTCTCTTCCCGTGGGAGCGGTGGGGGGTTAACAGCGTGTCCTTCTTTCCCCGGCGTTGTTAGAATTTTTTTTTCTTCTTTTTTTTTTTTTCTTTTTTAAGCTCACGAAATTTGTTCATTTTGCATTTCCTCCGGGAGAAAGGTGATGATCTGATCCCGATTTGGACACTGTCCCTAAATGAGGCCATTCTCCACACCTCACTTTCTCAGTTCCTGTCCATGCAGTTCTGGTTCATGGAAAGGCTTGCACGTGGTACCAGATCTGAGGGGTGGATTTCTGAGGAGTTCCATAACGCAGCATTATACCTCCACCCTCTTGGCACAACAAGGTGCTCCCAAATTTTGAAGAATTACAGTAGTGATTCCAAAACCTGCGATCAGGGATCAGTGGTCCAGGGACTGGAGTGAGCTGATGGCCAGCAGGCTTAAATTTAATCCATCCATGCAGACATCCTCTGGAAAATACATAGGGCTCCCCAAACAGGTAAGGACTGAAAGGAGCTCTCTCTCTCCCTAAGGTTTAACCCATACTGAAGGTTGGTGCTTCTATTTAATTTTTGGTCAAATACCTACACTTGCCTGGTTTGCCACATAAATATGCCACTCTTCCTTCTGTGTGGAATTCAGGAAGTATTTGCTTATATGTACAACTACTTCCCTGGATTGCGAAGATCAATGGTGAGTATAACCATCACTGCACGTACCAGCCAAAAGTCAGTACTATTGCTACAGGAAAATATGTTAGGAACTGCACAGTACAAATAAGTACTTTTTTTAAGCTAAACCGCAGCTTTAAGCCCCAGACTTCCAAAATCTTGCTCTGTTCATGTTACGCACTGCGAGTTGCCTGATTGAAGCTCAGCAGGGCTGTTTGTGCTGCAGGACACCGAGCAGGCAGGGAAGGCTTTGAGGGACTGGGTGTTCACACAGTAAGCAATGGGCTATATCTGTGCTCCCTCAAGGGCAGACAAGGGAACAAGTAATAACTTTGCTTCTGCGATAAGGATCTGTTTGTCTAAGGATGTACCTCTGTGGTCTTCTGGCTGACAGATTTTCTCCGCTCAGATTCCAGGAGAGCTGAAGGGCAGCTACCTCTCAGCATCTGGGTACATGCGTTAGCATGCTATTTACTGCAATGAATATAGGCTGCCATGCAGCCATTTTATACCTTTAGTATGACATCTGGATTTGTCCTCCTAAGAATAGGAGAAAGGCCATAGGAGGTCAGACCCGAGGTTCCTCTTTGCCCGTGTCCCAGCTCTGCTCTTGTCCAACAGGCAATTCACAGGGAAAATGCGTAAGGCAAAGGGCCAATAAGAAATGACTCACATTTGACAATGAACATCTGAAAATGTTCAGGCACTTTCTGGCAAGGCAGTTACTTCCAAACTGTCATACTTAGTAATAACTGAATGTGAATGAACAAGTCTAAATATTTTTGAACAAACATATACCATTGAGTTCAACATCCTGTGACAGTGAGTTGTACAGTTTTCTTAGAGTCACAAATCATCCTTTCACTGCTATTCTCTTTTCCCAGAAAGCTAATAATATCTTGTTTCTTCCTTGAAGCCTGCTGAGCTAGCTTGCATGAGACCAATTTTGCCTGTTTACCATTTTACAAACCATTTGCCTCTGTGGCTGCTACTTGTCTTGCCTTCCATCTGCCCTGTGACTTCACTGCATCAGTGTTCCACTCAACCCATACCCCTCCATGCAGTTGCCGGGAGTAGATAAACATCTTTGCCTTGGTAGGTTCCGGCATACGGCAACATCAGATGAAATTTGAGCCACATGTAATAATACATTTCCCTGGGAATGGCAGGAATCATTCTTTTAATGCTGCCAGATTTTATGCATGTGATTGAATATTCCAATGTTCTTTCTTCCCTTTCTTAAGTGACAAAGTTTGCCGGTCCTTAGGAGGAACCCACCCACCACGTGTATGCCAGCACTCATGACAACTCTCCAGGCAGAGATGGCTTGCAGTTTGCCTTTATGGCTGTTATTGTTCAGATGGATTTTCCGTACAAGTCTTGTTGAGCTGATTTAGACTGGAGTGAAAGAAATCAACTTATACAACAGTCTGAAAACAGCAAGGCACAGAAAAGGACCCTGGGCTCTGCCCAGCTATTTAAGGAGCCCTGAAAGACAGGTCAATTGGCAACTTAACATTTCTAAGGCATTTTCTTGCTGTTTTTCAGCAGATTTCACAGTTCTTCACCTTGATGCAGGTGAACTCTGAAGATGTTAAGTGACTAAGGCTGCCATTTTTGGTCAGTAAAAAGGATGTTTATTTGTCTTCTTGACAAATGTTCATCAGCAGCCTCATTATTAGAAAAGAAAAAAGGTGGACCTGGAAGTCATGGGGTACTCGTTATATATAATTCTCTTATTACTATTGGCCTTAAAATACTTCAGCATGACAAGATCAGAGCCAGTGTCATCCTTTTTTATTTAAATTCAATTTACAAAAAATAATGTTCTTCTTGCTCCATTTCTTCCCATTCACTCTCTTTTCTTCCTCTGCTCATTTTTCTTTATGATTTCAAAGTTAGACCCTTCACCAATGTCACCCCCTTCCACAGTCCCACATTTCACCTTTGCAAAACACAGGAAAAAGCCAGTCATTTATTCTGCGTGTCATGTGTAGCTCTTTGTTTCAATTAAAAATAGGACTTTGCAAGTTGAGTTGCACTGTCATTAAGCAGATGTCATTCCAGGCTTTTGCAGAGAGACACAAAAGTTGTTGATCTCTGCTGCTTCATTTTTTTTTCTTCTTCTAGCACCTTTGTTAACTTCCCTGCTGTTGTACTCTTCTAGAACAAGTGTGCACCACAGCATGCTTTTCTTTTTTCCATACTTTACACTTCATAGACCCCACTGGCCTTTCTTCAGCTGGCTCACAGTGGCTTTGGAGGCAGGTTTGTAACTCTAATGGGAGGGACTGTGGCATGTGATGTAGCTCCTGTAGGCCTAATCTGGGTAGGGGACACTAAATGAATGGTGGGACATGGAGCACTGCATTAAATCACACACTCTTCACTCGGTAGCTGGGACCAGCTGAAGCTGCCCTGCTTCAGGCCAGCTGAGAAGATCCCTCCCTCAGCTTTTAATCATAATACAAAATTTTATATATATGTAGTGTAGACAAATGGTTTTATCAAAACCCTGCATTTTCTGACTCTTGGTGTCCTTCCTTCCCACTCAACAGCTGCTCCTTTCTGCTTAGGGAGCAATGCCTGCTCCCACAGGTCCAACAAGTGCCCTTAGGAAAAGAACTACAATAAAATCTTCAGCAGACTCTGGCCACTGCAAAAACAAGTGCTTATTCTGTGACACCCTGAGCACATACATCTAGAGGCAGTGAGAGGAGTCCCTGCACTCCTCTGGGTTTGTGAGCCTGACAAGAGCTCATCCTTTGCCAGCCTATCAATGCACTGCAACGTTGTACTGTTTGGTTCTCCGAAAATCTCATTGTACAAAAATTATAGATTTCACAATAAAACCCCATGGCTTTATGACAGAAACATCATTGGCCCCTATTAAAAAAAATAAAATACACCCCAAGCATGTAACAGAAAGAAATTAATGCCTTGAAACTCGGGTGATGAAGCAGCCAAGCATTACTGGTGTTGGGTGTAACAGAAGTCAGTGCTGAAGTTATAGAGGTAATATATTAATTCATACGTATATAGCTGATTATGTATTATTACTACAATTAAGGAATATTGCCAGTGGAATACAATCTTATGACAATGTAATGTTCTCTAAAGTACTCTCTTGGCAGATATAAAAAATAAATAGAAAATCTGGAGACAAAAAAAGCCAAGAAATGTGCAGCGGATTATTTTGGCCCATCTTTTGTGCTAACGTAGCACGGTTGGCTCTGGAATGTTGGATCACTTGCTTGTACCAGAAAGTCATCTGCCTGTGACAACCATTTAATACCCGTCCATAGTCCCAGTAATGGTGACTTGCACTGTCACAGCCCAAAAGAGCAAAACCTGTTGAGGTTAACAAGAATTTTTTTCTTTTTTTTTTTTTTTTTTCCATGCAAGATCTTTTGGCTCACTAGAGCAGGAGTTAAGAGAAAAGGAACACTTTCATATGGGTTTTGCTGTAGCCATACTGAATAATCATGTTTAAAAATTAATCATGTGCATTCTCAAGTGTTAGGTTTAAATAACCAGTGCTCCAAAAGACATTAATTATCAGGGTTATGTAGAACTGTCATCATGGCTTAGCACAGCCCCTCAAGGGTCAAGACCACTTGGCAAGTATGAGAAAAGGCACTCCTGTGAGCCAGAGATGAGTCTGTAGCACTGAAGAAAACTAGGCACAGCTGGACAAGGTTGTCTTTTTTGTGGTAGGTCTGTGCTCAGATATTTGAGTGGATGACAGCTCTGGAGACACTTCAAGGAAAGGCAAAAGGAAATAAAGAATAATTGCCTTGAGGTTTTTTAGTCAACTACCTAACACCTCCTCACCTGAACTAAGCCAGTAACTGCTGGAAAAACTGCACAGCACAGAGAGAGGTTGATTTACACCAGGCACAGATCTGGCTGTTAAAATCTTTGTGTCCTAGAAAATGCCTTCTCTTTACCAGCTCAATTTATGTGGACAGGTGAGTGTATCAGGGTAGAGAGCAGACGTAGAAAAGCAGCAATGAGCCCCTGCTGGCTTCTAACAGCAGCATTATGTTAATAGTTATTGAATGAGATGAAAATAAGCTGAGGGGAAGCATGAGAGGAAAATTCAGGGGCAAGTGGCAGAGCTCAGTGAGCTGCATCATTAAGATGATGCAAGAGGTAGAGGACAAACATCTGCAGATCGTAAACACATTTGCAAGCTCAAAACTGGAGAGAAGTTTGCCAGTCTCTCTCCTGTGCTCAGACATACAGAGTTCCTTTAAAATAAAGCCATTACAAAACTTCCCAAGAAGCCCAACACAAAAGAAAACCTACCCCAAGGCCTTGTTTTGCTAGAGCTATACCTCTTAGTAGCTTAATAATGATATATTTCAGTGGACAATTACATTCCTTGCTCAAGGAAAAATTATATGCTATAAAGGAGCTTAAAAAAACAAAACGAAACGGCAGCAAGATCAGAATCTCCAAGTGGCAAAATAAATTGCATAGATCATATGTATTTTTCCACATCTACTTTCCTCCTTCCTCTTATTTGTTTTATCCTTAGTGTGTAATTGAGAAGTGTCTAATAGATAGCACAGCAAGGCTGTGTGGAGCACTGCTGTGTCTGTCCAGCAGACAAAGTCAAACAGCAGCGTGGCTGTGAGGACTCAGATTGCTCAGGGGTGTGGGGTATGTGTGAAGGGACTGAGAAATGAGCCATCTGCATCAGGCATACATACACCTCCATTGCCGGTGTGGGTGGCATTACTTTGCTGACTGTCATAAGACACAGGTTATGGAGCTTTTTGCACTTTTGGTCCCTGCCATTAGTCCTGGCCAGACCATAGGCTTCAACAGGTCTCCCAAGCACAGGGTAGGAAATCCTTCTTTTACTGGCTGGCCAAAGGTAGGTCCACAGCCTCCCAGCCTAAAGATCTTAAAACTACAAAGCAAATGTATTGTACTTAAAATTTAAATATTATCCAAATTTTTTTTATCAGATATTAGTTTTCTTCAGTAGGGCTTGTGTTTTAACCAGGTAGTAGAGGGCTCCTGAGAGGGCTAATCTAAGTCCTTAAGAGTTATTCATTTGGGCTGACAAGGTTGTTAATATTAGCTCAAATAATTTGCCCTATGGCATTTTATGGAAAGTTCCCTTTAGAAGCTCTCTGGCCTTTTTTCTACCCCTAGACTCCAGACTCAGAGAAAAGTCTGTCTTCCCTGCTGGTTCTGCAGATGTGTCACTCGTTGCTTCATCGGCCTGTGCTTTGCAGCAGCTCCTAAGGATTTATGGTGTGATCTTTGTCCACCTTTCCCACGGCTCTCTCCTAAGTTAGATCAGCACATTCATGCAACAAAGGAATAACCTCCTCTTTTTGAACAGCAACTTCACCCACTGATCAGGTAATTTGCAACACACAGTAATATTTGCACATTAAACATAACCCAGCACCCCTTCTGTTTCAGGCTAAGAATCAGTTCAAGAAGATGTGGACACCTCTGAGCCCTGGGGAGTGGGAAGGGAGGCAAGCCTGTAGTGTGCACAAAACACATGGCTCAAGGTGATTTCCTGGCTGGAATTTCTTGCCCTTAAACATAACCTCACTTGGTCAAAGAAGCTGTTTCACACACCTGGTGAATAGAGGTGGAAGATGAGAGGCAGCTGCTTCATCTTACACTCTTAATCAGCTCTTTCTATTCTTCTGCTTTGGATGGTGGGCCTGAAAGTATGGCAAAGAAATCCAATACCATCATATTGGCTTTCAGTAGAAAGCTGTGGCTGTCCCTTCCCCAAAAGAAGTAAAATGAACCTTCCAAGAGAGCATCCCTTGTGCTAACAGAGTAAGCAAAGGAGGCACACAAGGATCCTGTGAGGGGAAAGCCGAGATCTAGGTACAGCCAGTGGCCATCTTTGGGCTTCTAGCAGAGCTATGGTCTGAACATCCCCACAGGATGGTCTGTGGTCTCAGAAATTGTCTCCAACAGCAGTGATTTGCGTATTCTGAGACCTGTGTTTTGAACTGTGTTTAAGAAGAACTGTGTTTTGAACGGCCTCTGAACCACTGAACATCAAGACTTTGCCAATGCAGTCACGTCCAAGTTGAACTCAGGTTGTACAGTCTCTTGGTACAGGATCAAATTTGCCAAATCAGACACCAAACCTCATACATTATTATGACTGAACTCTATCTAGGCATCAGGGCATTTTTCTACTATTAACAGATAGCTTCCCTTTCTCTTTCCTCTCTCTGCAATTAGCTGGGGACAATCAGTCTTCTTGATGGCCCTTTAAAACTGAAAAGATAAATATATTCAAACTGTTTCAAAAATTGCATGTCCTCAGGAACAAAAATGAGAGGTTTTGACACTGCTGTAGAGCTTGCAGCGAATTGGTACGAAAGCAGGTTGTTTTAAAGGACTTGCAGCTGCCTGTTAACAATGAGTAAGAAACCCTGAGGAGATGGGACTGGAGATGGGCCAGAAAAAGAGGAGAAAGATGATAAACAAAAGCACTTTCACTCCTCACTTGTGAGAAATAGGCTGACAGCAATAATTTCAAAATTTCTAGCAAACAGGTAGAGTGTTTTAAAGTTGTTTTCAAACTATTTTTAAACAGTGATTCTTCCCATCTCCAGGATTATTGTGGTCTGCTTTTAACAGGTAGAGTGCAATGAAAGTGAAATAGTCCAGGAAAGCATATAAGTACACACCAAATTTTAATCCAGGATGAGGCTACGTCAGACTCTGTGGGGCACATGTGTACAACTCAGCAGTGTGGAGAACCAAGCTTTCTGCAGAAAAGTTGTCAGTGCACTATGGGAAAGATAATTCTGTTTACTAGACCAGAACCATTACCTCTGCCTGGGATGTCTGTGTGTGTCTAGACATACATGCACAGTGTTTTCTATGCAGACTTATTCTATTTTATATCTTGATATTTCATAAGAAGGGCCCCCATGTTTTTTCTGGGCAGCTAGCTGGTTGTGGAGGAGTTAAATATTATGTGTCACTTGTGAAGGCTAAGTTCTTGTGGCCGTATTTGAAAATCACTTTGTCAGCTTCAGACCTGAAGAAGGTCCTGTTTGTTTTTTCCAATAAACTATACTGGTTTCATAAAAACCATTACTTCTTCCTACAAACCTTGCCTCACTTAGTGTAATATGGGAATAACTTGAACTCTAAAGGATGAAAGAAAATGAACATAAGTATCCATGTACTTTATATATTACAGAGAGATGGTATTTTCATGAATGAATGAATTTGATATAGTTCTACTGACCAAAATGCCACGTCCTTATCTGGTGTATTTTGCCACTACTGCTGCTACTACTGTGACAATTCAAGCATAAGCTGTGTTACATTTAGTGTGCTTTGGGCACAGGGCAGCACAGAGGTTACAACAGGCTTCGTGAAAGGTTTTGGGAGAAAGCCTCATCAGGGTACAACAGACAACGGAGTGGGTGGGCTTACAAGGGGAGGCTGAGAATGCCAAAGAGCTGCCTCACGAAATGGTGGCAGGCAACATGTGGCATTACAGCTAAACGTCTGCAAACAACCTGGCTAGGTAAAACCAGTTATTTCACAAAGCCAGTGATAAGCAGATAGCCATGGAAACCAGAAATTTTCCTGGATCACATACTATGGCAACAACAAAAAAAGGAGGCCATCGTAGCCAAGCAGCTGACACAAACTAAAAATATGGATTGGTTTTCAATTATTTTCAGGAAATTAACATTCAAAATGAGGTAGTTTGACTACATGCCACTGAATGCCAAAATGCAATTACGATCTAAATAAAAAAAATCTGTGTCAATGAAAACAACATGAAGAGGAAGGAAGTCTGTCATGGTGGCATCTGTCAGAACCTCGTGGTGTTTTAGTGACTGATCTGAATGGCTCTGGATAACGGGATTAGTTGATTACTTTTTGTTATTAGTTGATGACACTATTTTTTTCCAAACAAAATATAATCTAAACCTTTCATTCTGCATTATAAATGTAAACTAAAGCTGCTGCAGCCTGTGAGAGCATTTGCAGGGCTGTCAAACCATATGGATTAACTTTGGGTGGTGGGGGAAAGAAAAAAGGAAGAGCTATTTCTAGATGACAAAGAAGGTTATTCCAGTATTCCCTTTCTTCCCATTGTGCTGAGGAGAAGAAAATACAGTCAGGCCATGTTCTGCACCAAACTCCTCACGTGAATTTCCATCTTCATTTTAGTAATGAGACTTTTCCTCACTAACATTCCCTTTTTGGGGTGGTGATGATAAGAAATCCTGAACTGACTGGGGAGAATCACTGCACCATGAAGCAGAGCTGAGATTGTTGCCTAAGAAATACATTTGCTTTCTCTTTTTTTTACCAAATTATTTACAGCTGAAGAGCTCATTTTACTTGTATTTTTCTGTGAAGCAGATAATATTCAATCACCTGCTGAGTTATAGTCTAAAAAACAGTAGGTCTTCATTATCCAGGGTGGTGAACTCAATTCTCTCATGTAAAGGAGTTGAACACCCATTGACTACAGCGAGCTCAGTTCAGACAATGCTGGAAAATGGTTTTTGTTTTACAAGAATTGAAAAGTGATTAAATGCTTGACTATTATAATGCATTCACATGAGTTCATATCATGCTGCAGTTTCCCTTTGCAAGTGCTTGTTTTGTCAATTATCTCAACTGAAATAACATAGGAATGGCTCACATGTGGCATGTGAGGTTAACTTTTCGTATTTATTTTCAAAATGCTTTAAACCAGCCTATTCATTTTGCTGTAGAAATTAGAGGTAGAATGTGTTCTTTCTCAATAAACATTTCAACTTTCACACTCAGGTTTTCAGAGAATATTATTTTAGTTGGAGAACAGCAATATATGAATGCAGCTCAGGGCTATAGAAAGAATATGACATTTTAACTTCACATCTCTTCCATCCCTTCCAATGAACCTTCATACCAGCAGTACTGATGTATAATAGATGAATTTAGGAAAAAAAATATCTAAAAGTAATTATGGGTCCACTATTATGCAACGTGATGAATTAAATCTTGTATTTTGGAGTATTAGGCTAGCCCCTGGCAGGATAAGATGTTTAGGATTTTGCCCTACTCTGTATTGGTCTACCTGAGACAATTTACCTGCTTTGCAAAGCATCAATTCTTGTTCGATGCCAACAGGTCAGATATCAGACATAGGTTTTCCCACCAGTAGTTTGGATTATTCTTCAGGAGAACTATTTCATTATGAATGGGCAGAAGTTTCAGACTCTAAGGTCTACTGGAGATAAAAGCTGCTCTCCTTGTATTCTCTGAATCCTGATGCCCGTGGTCCCTTCCCCTTCTGCTTCCCCTTCCCCTT
>VZRE01015189.1:0-82109 GCA_013396775.1 Cephalopterus ornatus | reverse complement strand
ATGGCCTCAATACTCATAACTCCTGCCTGGAAACTGGAAAACTATAATGGTGTTAAGCATATGCTTCCAGATAAACCTGAAGATTTCCTTTAGAAAGATGTAATCTGTCACAGACTCACTGTTACAACTGACTTTGATGGTACAAGTTTAGTTGGATTAGCTTTCCCTGTATGCTGCACCCTCTTCTCTCAATGTCAGTAGTCCCTTCTTATGATGATCCTGCCTCATCACTCAGTGGTAGAGTTTCAGGGACTTGTACATGAATTTTCCAGTGGGGAAGAAATCAAGGACTTCTTGTGAACAGACTTTAAACTTGGCTTATTTTATCAACACACACACATACACACACACACACACAGAGCAGCCATAAAAATGAGGACTGCAAACAACAGGAAGCAAGTTTCCCTTCAAGGAATAATGTCTTTACAAAAACACCTGATGTGCAGAGAATCTCAGTTTTGAGCATGTATACAAATTTTAAAGAAGGAAGGAAATTGCCTTTCTTCTTGCAAAGCACCTTTCCAAAGGCTATGGTCACAGCCAGAGTGTAACTCTATGTAAAACTCTTGGGACAATGTCTTCTCCCAGCTCTGAGGATTTATTTGCAGGCTATGTGTAATAATGCCACCTACTGCCACCCGACAAACACAATTTGTTCAGCTGCAAAGCAATGTGGTGATTATCTTTTTACAAAGTCCTCATATTTGTAGATTCGCGACCTTAATTTTGAGAAGAAAGGGAATTCTTCAAGCCATATTGAAATAAACTCTGTTCATTAATTTAATGTTTCAAGACAACTCCTGATTAAACTGTCACACACATGGTCATAATGCATAAATTCATGCTTTTATTCTACTGAAGTTAAAACAGATTCTTCACCAAAAATAAATACAGTATCAAATCTCAACCCTTTGACTAGAGATTTGCAAATATATTATTCTTCAGATGCTAACTTTTCTAAGAAAAGGGAAAAGTGACTTACCTAGGTCACTATGTCAATATTTTCAACAATGCTTAAATCACATGTTGAATGAAGTGATCTAGCTAGAAGAAACATGTAAGAAATTACCAGTAAATAATAATTTTTAGATTTGTATGAGCTCAAGTGTGAATCACGTAAATAAATCCTCCCTTTTTCTTTACTAATTACAGAAAACTGTAACTCCGTCTTTAATCATTTATAGTATTTATTATTCCATTTTATATTCCTTTCATACTGAATCTATGAGTAAGGGGATTTTTTAAAATTCATTTTGGACATTTATGATCAAATTTTTAAACTTAGTACATAAAATTCTGGAATACATCCATATTCAGTAAAGCAGAAGACTTAAATGAATTAAATGAATGCCTGGAGTGTTTGTAGTAAGACCATACACGGTTTCATAATTTACAGTCATTTCAACAGTCATGGTTGGTGTAATGCATTACACTTCTGCTACAATTCTAATTGCAGCTGCACGTGTTCTAAAGCACAAATATTAAGTCTGACAAACAAGTGTGCCAGTCCTGAAAAATACATATTTTACAAATCAGTCCTGACTAGAAAAATGCAAAGGGATTTCTATTTAGAACCATGATTTTACTAAAACCAGATAATGTACTAGTCTGCTTTTATTGAGGAATAAGAATGTGAATAATGTGCTTGTACAGAACTCAGAGGAATCAAATTCACATCCACCTTTCATAACAGACAATTCAAACAAACTCATATATCATTCTGAGAGTCACTGACCCACTATCCTGAGCTGAAGTGGGCTCTATTTGATGGTGTTTATTTAGCATAAATAAATTTTGATTGAAACATATAGCAGGACACAGCTTTTCAACATCCTAGCTGGCTGACAAAATGCTAGCCACTAGGGGTTTTTTTAACCTGTTCCATCGTGTTGAAAATAATCCAACAGTCCCTGGGAAGATGAGCAGAATACAATTTCGGTAACCAGTGTGGAAGTAGAAATGGGGTTTCAGTTTTCCAGTTTTGTTTATGTATTTGTTTACAAATAAAAAAAAGTAAGATCATAGGAAAAGGAAACAAAACAAAAAGGGATTAAGGACTTGGCAAATACCAGATCTTCCCTTCCCTTCTTATTCCTTCCTTAAAATCTCAAAACTTCTCAAAAAATCGACTTGTAATACAAGACATATAATGGTCATGTTCCTTGATGATCTTTGTAGGTTTATATTTGCTTTTCTAGGCCATAAGGCATTTGTGTTTTCTATCACTTGTAAAAGGGATTTTCACTGATAGTGAAGCAAAACCCAGTAACTACTTTGCCAAATCAGATCCATTGTGAAGTTTACTTTATATTATTTTTATTTCATAGGTGTTCTGGTGTCATGAGGCAATTTCACACACATCATGGAATTTTGATTTGGTTACAAAGGAGGTTACAAACAGCTGTGTCTTAGAAAGCTGGATCTAGCTATTTTTTGCTCCGTGAGGGTAGCTGAAGCTTGAATGCTGCTTTGACTGACATTACATGCATGATCTGTCATATTCTTCTAAAATACATGTCACTGAGCTGATAACATATTTTTTGTGCTTCCTCCTTCTGAGTTGAAAAGTAACATCTTCAATAAATAATTCATAGAAGCAGACCCTTATCATGTAACTAGCTTATTCAGCACAAAGATCTTGAAGGGTATTTCACTAAAAGACACCACACTAGAGAATGGACTTTCAACCTCTTTAATTAACTGTACCATTGTTAGTTCCAGAAGAAATCCCAGAAGGATCCAGAGACTGACTTGGCATACGCAGGAGTTGTATCTTTATCAATCTTGAAGACACAGCAAGAGCAAAGGCCTCCAGGCTGTTCTCCACTGGTATTTCTGAACCCATCTTCTGAGATGCTGATAAGAACGCTGCTGAAGCTTGTTTGCTAATACTATCTATGAGGCACCCTTTCAGTTAAAGCCTTTTATTTGAAAGAAACCTTTGAATTTATTTTTGTCTTGATTTACAGGGCTACCGAGCGTAGCACCAATCCTCACGGATGCACGAAGTGCAGTGTCACAGCCATTTCCTTCACCAGGCAAAGGGCCCAGAGGGAGGCACACTGTTCAGCATCCTGTTCATGGTGGTGACTGAAATACATCTTTCACAACTTGGGACAACTTTTACTTTCCGTTCCAATGCTGGAAGACCCGAATAACTGGCCAGAAACTAATGTAGTTATACCAATATGACAATAAACAGAACCGTGACATGGGAAACTTAAAGTTAAAAAACAGGTGAGATTAGAAGGATCAGTTAGCTGAAGACACTGAACTACAGGAATATTTTTTTCCAGTGCAGTATGCTGTATTCAGCCAGAACAATTCACTAGTAACTGTAAAGAAAGTGAGCAGATTTTCATTATATTTCAAAAAAATCTTTTCACTGGCCTTCTTAAAAAGCTTATAACTAACTACAAATTAACTTTGTATTATTGTCTAATATGTTCCTTTTCCTGGGAATGTCTGCTTTCCAAGACATATTCACAGTTACTCAGGCACATCCACGTCAGTCCTACAAATTATTTCAGTGGGCAAATTAATGATAATTTCATAGACACTTACATAGTAACCAAATGAGAAAAATATGTTTCAGAATTCAATTTAATTTTAATCAATAAGTAGATTTCTGCAAGCCAAGTATAAGACTAGGTGGCCACAACTGTATCACACAGGCTTTCATCACCAGTGTATCATATATATATATATAGAAATTACAAATAAGTTTTCAACTAAATTTAAAAAAAATCTTCATACAAATAAAACCAGATTTTCTATTCTGAATACCAGTTTTATAAAACATGCAGTCAATTTTGTTGATCACAATCTACTATAGAAAAAACAGAACTGATGAGTCATTTTGGCAAGAAAATACTTTAGCACTATTATTTTTAAACTAACGTCCAAATAGCAGAGACCACAAAGTGTACCCAGAGTGAAATATAAGCATTATAACATTTTCTAAACATTCAATACATCTCAAAGCATTCTGGTTCTCCTCAAAGAATTTTAAAGTTGAAGTTGAACTTGACAACATTTTCTATTTTTTCTAAACTGGCTTACCCATCTCTGGGAGGTAACAGGGAATAGTTGAAAACTACTGAAATAGGGAATAGTTGGAAACACTATGAAATGCATATAGCTGAGAAATCAATCTCTGAATATCTATTACCAAAGCTGTATGTTAATTCCTCCTTAATGGTTTTAAAACAAGATTGAAAGTGCTTCTGAGTGTTGTAGACCAATTCTTCCACAAATAATTGATCTCAATACTTCAGTTGGCAATAGCGAGAAACAGTTTCCTCTTCAGAGTTTTTCAAAGGACTCGCTCTCTTTTCACTTCCCACAATGTAAGTGGGGAGCCTCATGCTCTTAACTCACTCACTTGTGAGGATTTAATTTTATTTGGATTCCAGTGCTCTGTTTGCCAGTTACTAAGGCAAAACTGTACAGCTATAAATGACCTAAGGGCTACTTAGATATGTAACATGATGTTTCTGGAAAAGGGAAGATGAATGTTTCAAAGAGACTGTTTAGAAAATGGGCCTGTGTATTCATGCATGTAAACTTTCCTAAATACTATGCAATCTCACAGCTCTGTTTCATTTTATTACAGAACTGTACAAGATAAACTACTACTAATGATAAACACAGACATTTGCAGCCATGGACTGTATTCAGGTCTAGGTGACAAAAATCTCTCTGCAAAATGCAAAAAACCAAGAAGTTTTGAATTTTGACTCTCTTGCACTTGCTGAAGAAGAAAGTGTTTCCAAATATTTTGCCACTTTGTTTTCCCCAGTAAGTAACACATAGACAGGATGCTTTGAACCATCTTCTAAGTTGAAAACAAGCACAAAAAGCATTGCACGTGCTTACATTTCTTCTCTGATTCTTCTTTTTATTCTTTTGCCCTGTTTTGTGTCATCCTTGTTATTTGAACCATCCTTGGTGCAAATTTATCAGTAGAAGTATGTTTCTGCAAGCAACTGAAAAATCCTAATTCAGAAAAAAAAATAATGTAAGTTCTCTCTAAGGATTGCTGTTTTCAAAGTTCAGCCTGGATAAAAAGAAAACTGGAAATCTCTGTGTTCAAGATAGACATAATAGAATTTAAAAAGGGTAATGATGAGGGCAGTTAAAATGAGTAGGATCACAGACTAGATGACTTGTGAGGACAGGCTAAAAAGGCTGAGACTTCAAAGGGGAGAACCTTCGGGATGTGTGACTGAAATGTTTGAAAAATCTTGAAAGGTTAAGCCGAGTAAGAACATTATTTGCTAAATCTTGCAATACTGGAAGTAAGGGGCAATTACCAAAAGTAAAAGGATTGGTTCAAGATTGAGGTAGATGCAAAATGCTTCTTTAAAGCAAAAGGTGATCTGAGATTTGTTGTCATGGAAGATATGGAGGCAGATAATAACAGCAGATTCAAAAAGAGATTAGGCGGATTCATGGGAATCATTTCCATAGACATATACTAAGGAGTTAGGCACCCTTAATCCAACAGCTGGAGATACTGGCACGGTATAGAGGGTGACACTTCAGACAACGGACCAGCCCTTATTCTCTCCTTAGACAGCAAATGCCACTGTCACTTGCAAAGCTGAGATGGGGGAGAGGACTGCCAGTACAAGCCTGTTGGATTTGTATGCTCTTGTGATCCTATCATGCTTAATAAAAGTTGTCCTCCTTAAAAATATGAGGTAAGCAAAGAATACTTTGGCAGACTTTCAAGAAGTAGAAACATCTGTGAATACAGGAGCAATGTACAGATGGCATACAATCAGGGGATGTCTATGAACAGCATGTTAAAATCATATAATGGTTTGGGTTGGAAGGGACCTTTAAAGGTCATCTAGTCCAACCCCCACTGCTATGTGCAAGGACATCTTCAACTACATCTGCTTGCTTAAAACCCAGTCCAACCTGACCTTGAATTTTTCCAGTGATAGGGCATCTACCACCTCTCTGGGAAACCACCTCCAGTGTTTCACCAGCCTCATCGTAAAAAATGTCTTTCCTATATTTAGTCAAAACCTACACTCACCTGGTTTAAAACCATTACCCCTTGTCCTATCACAACAGATCCTGCTAAAACATTTATTCCCATCTGTCTTACAAGCTCCCTTTTAGTACTGTAAGGCCACAATGAGGTATCCCCATAGCCTTCCCTTCTCCAGGCTGAACAATCCTTACTCTCTCAGTCTGTCTTCATAGGAGAGATGTTCCAGCCCTCTGAGCATTCATACAGCTCTGTCTCCCCTCTCAGTACTCGTGGTCAGTGACTTATGTGCTTCCCTACAATTTCTCATCCTTGCTCAACTGTTATACAGTGAGACAGGATGAAGTTTTATAAAGATATTTTTGGCCATACAATGAGTTTTCACGAGTCAATAATACATTTCTGAAAGGACGAAGGACACATGGGAAACTATTGGATGAAGTAGCTAAACTTTTTCTGGTTTGATTTGGTGGGGGAGTTTTTTGAAAAAGAAGAAAGTAGGCTGAGTGCTGAATTCAAAATCTTCATGAAATAACTATAGAACTTCAGACAATTGAAATAAAGTAATTTTAACAAAAACCTTAAATGCTCTATTAAATAACCTGTCAGAATTCTTCCTCAGAGTTTGACATTATTGACAAACACTTTTAATAAGCTTGCTCTGAAAAGTCATAAATATGTTGCTCATTTTTCATCTTTCTTCAAAGACCTTAATGACTGCAGAAATTACAAGCAAGTCTTATTATTACTATTATCCAGTATCAAATAGGAACACCAGAAAACACACAGCTTAATCTCAGTCAGCAGTCTTCAGTCAAATTATCCTAAACAGAAGTTTTCTGTGCTCTCTTATTCCAAACACAAAGAAAAAATACCAGAGAATATTGGTTGATCAGTAGGTGGCATAAATTATTCCTGACTCCCTACTACAATCACAGGGCTTTATACAGTTCACATTAAAACCAATAAGAGCTTTTATATCAGCCACAATGGAAGAAGGATTGGGGTGGTATTTTGTAATAGGCTGCCTTATGTGTGGAGTCACAGTAATTTATAAATCATTGCTACTGAACAAAATGAACACAAAATGTCATCCCGCAGCACTAATGGCTTTCCAGCAGTTGGCCAACAATTTGCTTCATGGAGAAAAGGGCTAAACAAATAAGTCCCACACCTGCTGTAGCTTTAATATCAAGCCTTATCCAATTATCCCATTTGAAGTATTTTAACTCTTTTTGTTTCTCCTCCCAATTACCACCATACAAAGATGATAGGTGATGGCTAAGAACACAAAAACAGTTGCATTCACTCCCCATATTATCTGCCACTGGTTAAAGGAGGCAAAACAATACAGTAGCATCCATCCATGGGGAGAAAGCTGCCATCCTTTGCCAACTAGATGCCTCCCTGTCTTGCCTGAGGAACTTGCTTCACTTCCTTCCTTCAGTAGTAGTCAGATATTAATGAGGAGTACAAATATCAGCTTAGATATTGCACCACAACTCCTGGTTGAATGGTTTCTCTGCTGTTAACACGTCAATTTGCACACGATTTTTTTTTCCCCTCAGGACTAAACAAGAACTAAGGGCCACTAACACCATCAGAATCCTGGAGATATCTGATTCCTTATACATGCTGAGGTGTCTGCTTTTGTTCCTTATAATGTTCAATTCTGTTCCTCTTTACTATTTGGGTGGCTGATTTTCTCCAGCATCAATGAACTGGTGAAGGAAAATAGGAATACAGCTAAAAGACTTTTTTCCTTATGGACATATATGATACTTGGAGTACTGTGCATTGCAGCAAGGAAAGATGACACTTATCAAGTTTAGGCTTGGCACTCCATGGGAAAGGTAGCTCCCTTTTCCCCTCAAAAAGTGCTAGCGTAGCAAATTCCATGCAGAAAGAACAGAGAGAACAGAGGAGAAGGCTTATTACACAGATTCCCAGGCCCTCTGCACTAACTGAGAGGCCTCCTTTAACACCTCTCATTTATAAAACTATTTAGGTTAATGTACCTCTGAGAACTCATTAGTGGAGGCAGCACAAACAGAAAGAACTCCAGGAAAGTTTTTGTTCAGGAAATCAGACAGCAACACAAAATCCGTGGAGATTTACAGGAAACAAAACTGTTGCTAAAGCTACGTAATCAGGAAGGTATTGTAAGATGAAATTACATGTTCATCTTTGTCATACATTAGGGAAGAGAACAGGAAAAAATGTCCTCTGCTTTTTCTCTCTCTTTTTTTTTTTTTTTTGCTATCACTTTCAAGTCTCTAAAACAGGGTTTGCAAGATTCGCAGAGACTCAAAATTCTCTCCTTACTGAGCTTTGCACTTTATACAAATCAATGAAGAATGCAATGAGACTCCAGAGCTTCTTACTTGCCTTGACGGCTCAGTACCTCTGGGGCTTTCTGCCTGAATTTCAAGACAGTCATTTGTTCATTTTCTCCAGCTAAATCACTTATCTAAGAAAGACTTTTAACTCTCCCTAGTATTGCCTTTTTTTGGCTCTCAGACTTATCAGTCAGGAGAGCAAAATTGGTGTAAACTTGATTTTTTTCTTTTTTTCTCCATCCTCCAACAGAATATACATCCCTCCTATTAACATTAGGAGACCTTGCCTTCTCCCCTCCTCATAGAACCTCAATGCCTTAAAACTTGCTGTCCATGTACCAGGTTGCATTACAGAGGCACAGCTTTTTAGGAAGAATTCTCTCATTCCAGCAGCCTCCTGTAAGAAAAGCAATAAACAAAGTGAGAGGATAATTAATTTATACCTTTCCTTTCTCCCATCAGCAGTATGTTACTAACAGCAAGAAAACTGTTCTTTATTAGGGCTATATTTATATACGAGGAGATCATCAGGGATTTTGTCTTGCATGTTTCCTCCTGAAGTAGTTGTAAACTGCATGCTGAGCTTCCTAAATTCATTTGAACCAGACAATTGCTTAAAATAGATGGGAAATATTCAAGAGATAAATAAATCCTCACCACTTGTGTGTAGTTCTAAATCACATCCCCAGGAATGCAAACACTGAGGTCAGCAACAACCTTTCCAGTGACACAAGTAAGTTTTACATTTGCCCAACTGATTTAGAAGAAGAATGGATAGTCTTTGTGCTCTTCCAACTCACTGTTGTCCCACTGCTCTCTCTCAGGCTTACCATGCATTGCAGGATAATCTGGCAGTATTAGTCTAATTAGGTCCTGATGTTTTATTTTTCTCCACAACAGAGATCCAATTTATTCCTCTTGCACACTAAGCAGAAAATAGTATGGCCATAGTAGCTGTGAGCTCAACCTGCTGATAAGCATACACGGTTTGAAAGCCACAGGTAACTCATGCCTGAAGTCAAAAACTCAGTTTTATCCTGCCATTTGTGTTCCCTTCAGTGTGAAAATTTGGAGATGGTGAGCTTGTAGGGTGTTGTTCAACTCCTAAGTAAGTTGTCTTGGATCCAGTGAACCTTGTGTAATTGTGTTTGTTTACATGTTCTCTGAATATGGCCATAAGCTATTAAATCAAGTTTCCCCACCTGACTGCAACAAGTACAAACAGTGAGACTGTGTCTGCACAGAGTGGACTAAAATACTGGCATCATGCTGAATCAAACTTATCAGGCTGAATTGTTGCTAAGCCTACGGGTATAATCAAGCAAGAGAGAATACAGAATTGTTCACAGCAATGTTGTTTTAGGGCATTGACTTCTAGGCCCTATAGTCCTTTTGAAAATATAGCTACATTCACACAAATAGTGTTCTGCAAATGATAAGCCAGGAAGCCTGTAAACGAAATGATGTTTCCACGATATAGAGGTGTTATGTAAAGTGAATAAGCAGGAACGAGCAGGAATACATATGCAAGTATGAATTTCGCATTAATGATAGTTCTAGATTCATAAATCAAACTAAAACTTTTTCACAGATTCAGTTATATGGTAGATTTTGGGGTTTTGTTATTATTTAAAAATTGTAGGGGTCCAATAAAACTTACTGAGATCGACAGATAAAATCTGTTCCCATAAGGCCTAGATGGCACTTGCTACGCTTCTCGCTAAACTGGAGAGAAGGAAGCAATGGTTGGGTGGATAGGGAATTGATTGGACGGTCACATCCAGAGGGTAGTGGTCAATAGCTCAGAGTCCTTATGGACATCAGTGGCAAGTGGTGTCCCTCAGAGGTCCAGTCTCCAGTGATTATTAGTCCTACAAAAAGTTGCTGCTGCTACAACGTTGTTTTGTGTGTGAATATTCATTTCTTCTTTAGTTAGTGTCAACAAAACATGAACATGACTTTGAAAAATTTGACAATTGATATATTTATTTAATTAATCTAGAAATTAGTCTGTGTTTGGAATGTAAGGAATATTATGAGATGTGTGCACAAAAATGAAATGGTTAGATCACAACTACTATGAACCTAGAAAACATCTCTGAGCTCAGTATCTTGTACAGTCAAAATAAAAAGCCATTCATATTCTTGCACTGAAAGCTCTCACTCATTAGCACAGTCCATTTGAAACCCTAATACTTATAGAAGACATACATAACGAATACCTAACTTGGAAAGCTGAGAGAGACAAAATTGCCTGGAAACTATAAAACTAGAATTTTCTTAGCCACGTAGCATTTGAGATGAATCAGAAGTTTGGTGTATTAAATCTGTTAAAACTTACAGATGTTACAGCTTACTTTCCCTCTCCTGGAGTTGTAGTATCAAAGAATTTGAGCTGTTATATCCACTTCTCATAGTTGATGTGGTAGGTACTGTCACGCTTCAGCATAGTTTTTTTCAGTGACTGAGCCATCTGCAGAGAAACACTATGTAGGCAGACAGAAGAGCCATGATCAATGTATGAAGATAGCACCATCTTAATGTACTGATGTAGAAATTATTTTAATTGTCTGGAACATAGTCCCTTACTACAGTAGGAAAGTCCACCAGAGTGCCTGAAGTATCCATGAGTGTGGATGGAACCTCTACAATGTGCATTTCACCCAGGAATTTTCCTCTTACAAAACTGGCATTCATTATAGCTATCACATCATGGTCAACACTCAGTACATGACAAAGGCTATTAATCATGGCTATAGCTATTATTATAGGTAACCAGAATGGCAGAGAATCAACCTGAAAAGAATGCATGAAAATTACTTTTGGCCTGAAGTTGTATCAGGGGAGGTTTAGGTTGGATGTTAGAAAGAGGTTCTTCACCCAGAGGGTGTTTGGGAGCTGGAACAGGCTCCCCAGGGAAGTGGTCACAGCAGCAAGTCTGACAGAGTTCAAGAAGTATTTGGACGATACTCTCAGGCACATGGTGTGACTCTTGGGAATGGTCCTGTGCAGGGCCAACAGTCGGACTCAATGATCCTTGTGGGTCCCTTCCAACTCAGCATATTCTGTGATTCTGTGATACTTTGTTAGCCTGGCTCTCATTTTGTAGATGATCTTGATGTGTTTTATTTTTTCTGAGAAGCTAACAAATAATACTTAAAAGAGTTGTTTCTGCCATTGGAAGTAAAGGGATGGAATATGTTTCGAAGGGATATTGTAAAAGGCATTAGCAGTTATTATCTACTCAGAAAGGAGATACCAAGCTCAATAACTGATATAGCCAGAACAAGGAGGACCCTGAATTTGACTTCATTTTTACACTTCCCTCTTGGATACTATAGCAGGTTGGGCTAAAGTTCAGCTGGGGCAGAATTCTGAGTGGGTGCTAGGATGGTTAGAGTAATTTTATGTACAGTCTTCAACTGTGAAAGCCAAAAATCAGTAAGAGGAGTATGAGTTCTGTCCTGCTCTCTCCTTTCTTCTGTCCTGCTTCCCTCTTCCTTCCCCCTGGTATACCTGCAAAAGAGGTGACAGACAGCCATTTAGTAGGCTTTCTGTCCTTTAAGACTCCACTTAATAAGAAAATCCACACCTTTCTGATGTTCAGATTTAGCTTCAACCTTCTCTTCCTCTTCCATTGTGCCTTTTCTCATTTGCTGTTATGGCACTTCCCTTCTTCAAAGCACAGTCCCCTGCTGTGTTCACTGTTCTCTCTACTTTTTTACCCCTATTTCCCTCCTGATGTTTCTCCATTCATCTATTCACTTGCTTTTCATTTTCCCAGTACTGTACCCTTATGTACCTCCTGCTGTCTCGGATATCCTTTTATTTCTCCCCTGCTTCCTCAATAGATAGCAGATTATATACAACAGGTTTGCAAGAAAATATTCATGTAGACAAGAGTACTAAAAGACATAGCATTCCTAAAATATTGAAAGCCCACTGACTTACAGGAACAAAAGACCTCCTTTTTAGTATGGGGTTTGGTGCTGTGGGCTAAAGTGCTTTTCTTTCATAAAAATATTTTTTTTCTACCGAAGAAAAAATCCAGAAACAATGCTTAAATCCTTAAAACAATGTATGTTCCAAAACCATGATGTCATCCATGAATTGTTCGAAATTCATTCATTATTTAGGAGACCTTGAAAGCTCAGAAAGGAATTAATGCACAAGTTTCTGTCACATCCCTATTACCCAAGTTCCAATTTACTTATGGCTGATCTCTTTTTGTATTCATTTGGTCTCTAGGGCAGATCAGTGGTTTTTCATCTGTTTCTGACTTCCTACCAGAGAGGTTTTACAGATTCTTCTCCATTTTTTCTTCATTTGATTTATATTTAATATTTTGTGTTTATTAGATCCTCAGCTATTTTTTGTATTGTTAACACTGGCAGGAATATTTCTCTCAGTCTATCATATTGCACTTGCACCGATTTTTGTTTCTTTCCCTTTCATTCCTATCTTAGTGTAGGTTAAATGGGAGTAATTCTCATGCAAAGTTATTCATTAAAATGTTATTTTTTACTATGCCTAGTATCATCCTCTCAAAAACTGACAGAAAATAGTTTCAGGTTTACTGTATGACTTTGGAAGAAATCATGAAAAGTTTTCTTCACTGGGCTTGGCAGAAGCCTCATGGGGCTGCAACTTGTATGAAATGGTAATGATTTGGCTTTTATTAAATTCCTTCATTTTATGCTCTAAATAATAAATTGTTGCTTAATGCTGTGATTGAAGGAGATGAATGTGGAACTGGTTCTTTCTTGGGCTGATGAAGGATACAACCAAAATACAGTTAATTACCCTGTGAATCCCAGCCACACATAAAATACTAGAAATAATAGGTAAGCAAAGAAATATTTTCAGTAAGTGCTATACACTGGGATCAGCCAGGTCTGAGAGTCTCCTTCTGCCCTTGCAGACTGTTACTCTGCCTTCCTGCTGCTTCACCTTCACGTAGCAGTGGGAAATGTTTTGTGGTATGAATCAAACCTGGGAGATCTGATTTTTTGAATCCACTCTCAAATATCTTTGTTTTCCACCAGGGGTGGACTGCTTATCACCAGGTAGCGAATATTAGTTCAGTATTTGTTCCATTGGGTGCCTGGACTGCCTGCATACAGCTCAGTGCCATAAGAGTCTACAGCCCACAGATACAAGCCTATGCCAGATGCCACATGGATATCAGTAACCCAGTCCTAAAATACTCTCTTCCTTCTAAGAAAAGAGCAGGATACCATTGGAGACAAAATGCAAGCATTAACTTTTCTGCATACTGTCTCCAGAAAGCATCAAGTTATGTTTGTTGGCACTTCCATCACAGAATACTATCAGTTGGAGAGAGATGACCTTCAGGCCTCTCAAGATCTGTGAAGTAAACTTTCTGCTGGCAGTTCTTTGCAAATATATAAAGTGTTGAAGATAAGAGCAGCTTTAGTGCTTGTCTCTACTTTGACATTAGCTGAATTGGAGATCAGCAGAAGCAAAGAGAGCAGACAGTCAGCAGTGAGAAAACACTGATGAGAATCAGAACAAGCAACTCCAGAGGAGAAACTAGTGGGGCAGAGATTGGATGCAGAGGGATAAAGGACAATGGACGCTGGAGGGATGAGGGAAACTAGAGGACAGCAAGGGTCATCTCCTTGTTTAGCTCTAGGCTATGTAAAATTGGTGGTATGTCTGCATCAGGCAGACAGATCGCATACCTCACATTTCCAAAATTTAGTGTGCCTCCAGAGTAAGTTCTCTAATTTGGCCACAGGAAACTGCAGATGTGTTTGAAAGCCTCAGCAGTGACCTTTTTCCCCAAGTTTAGACACCTGGACTATTGGTTACAAGAGGCAAACAGGACTTCTCTCCATTGACAGACTGTAGAGAGAACATGAACACTTACTTCATTAAGGACCTAAAATTTCACTGCAAGTTATGTGCCGAAGTTAAGCTGACAGACTGTCACCCAATAGCATTTTAAGCAGAATCTAGCTAGCAGGTTTGAACTCCTGTGCTCAGAGCTGAGATCATCTCTTTTTTTGAAGACACAGAGAGGATGGCAGATATTCCTAAATTTCTCCAGTAAAAGTGACTTGTTAGGTCCCAGACATCAGCTTTCATCTCAGCTGCTGTATGTTATTAGCACACTTTATTTTAGGATTATGTGTCAAACATATGTAAAGGGTATGAGGGAAGCCATCATCTGGTTTCTACCTTGTTAACTTAAAATTATTCTCAGTACTAAATGACAAGGATTCCTGCAGTGATTAACAAAGGATGCTTTTTACAGTGGCAGATGAACATCAGTCCCAGCTTCAGAAGTCCTAGACCTCACTAATCTGGCTTCCAATTTTCCATGTGACTCCCTTTCAGTCAGGCGTCAAATAACTATTCCTCCAGCCAAGGCTGTACAGGCTGAGGTTATACAGTTCATACCAGTGAGCTGATGGGGAGAAGATTAGAAAAGGTGATGGTACCAAACAACAGAAACAGAGGAGACAAGCCCAGGGTTTTCTGTCATTTCTGTTTTCTTCACTGCTTTCTCACCACCTAAAGGGAAGATGTCCCCATTTTGCTAGTCTCACCAGTTTTCCTCCACTTGCTTCCTTTCATACGTGTTCAGATGATGGAAAATCCCTTAACTCCTGTTAAAAATACCATGAATAAAGGAAGCTCTAATCAGAGTCACTTCTCTTCCTTAGTCCTTTTTCTCAGAGAAGTGATTCACCAGGAGAGGTGTTTGCTGTCCTATGCTTTGTCCTGTATCTTCTACTAAGGCAATTTCTCACCTGTCTGCAGGAAGTAATGGTTCATGTTTCAGTCAACAGGAATAAAATTCCTATGAGGGGTCTTTCTCTCTATCCCCAAATTTTTGCCTAATGTTTCCAATGACTCACATCAATACAAATTACTGTGATATGTGTCAAAGAGCCATTGTAAGAATATTCAAGTATTGAAGGGATGATAACAAAGCAAATGTATTTACATCTGAAGTTTACTGCACAACCAAATTTGATTAGTTAAAGAAGTCCAAGCTTATTGTTCTGAAAATTTAAGGTGTTTGGAATTTATTGTGCAAAACTGCACTAAACTTATGTTATACAATACCACACAAATAAATCAGAGCTAAATTAGGCATGTCTGTTAATTTTCTCCTTTCATTAAAATAAATTAAAATTAATCATCACTTCTAAATTAACATTTTTCTCAGTGTATTTTAAAAACGACTAACAACTCTTTTCTTGTTAAAGTTGTCTCTACTTCCAGGTTCTTATTGCCAATGAAGAAATGCAGACAAAATAGGTGATAAAATAGAGGTAAAGTCATACTTTTTTCAGATAACCAGCCCACTACCATGCAAAGTCATGAAAGAATGTAGCTTTTTGCTTGTTGTTGGAAGGAAAGCTCTCATCACATTCCATCTACATCCTGGCTGTACCTTCTTTCTCCATGAGATGTGTGAAAAACAAGTTTATGAAATTGAAAGAGTAGATGACATAGGCTGAGTGGGCACTAAGGAGTTTGGCTGATAGGAATGGTAACACCCTCAATTCACCCTTCTGTATTCTCGTGGAAACCACAATGTCTGCATGTAATCTGACCATAATAGTATCATTTAAATCTAGTCGTGGCCAAAAGATGGGCTTCTATATAGCACAGACTAATAAATTCTATCTGTTTTCTAGCTGTGGTTTTAGTAACTTTTGCTTGATTGCATGTTTGGTTATTTTTCTTAGTAAACAAAAATGTTAAAGTTATATCCACAATGAAAGCATCTGCCTTTTCTAACCCTCCAGTATGTACAGGAAAAGTTCACCTGTATTTGAAAAACAACAGATAAAAAGAAGTGGGTAAGTACAAGGAGTAGATAATGAAGCGTGGAAGGATCTACAAATCTATTTAAAGTTAAGTGAAAGAAAACAGGAATTTTTTTTTACTTTATTTTTTTTTAGAGAACAGTTTATATTTGAAAACTCTTAGGGATTTGAATAGGAACTATGTGAGATTATTTTGCAATACAGTTTTTAGGTCTTATCTTGATATGCCTTTATAATCATGTTGGAAAAAGAAAACTACATTTGCACACAGTCAGTTTAGACTTCTGCTTGTAAATTGTCTCAATGCAGCTAAAAGTGAAATGAGGCAAGTGATATGAAAAATAAAAGAAGCCTCTAGAAAAAAATACTGTGCAACAATGATGCTAGCAGATTTGGGGTGGGATTTTTTTTTGTGAATATAAGTAAAGCAATTCCTTGAAGCAATTAGTATGTAGTCCATTTAAGGAAGGTGACATGGATAAAGTCAGACAGACAAACTGAAACAGAAAGAGGCACAATCATTTAGCATGAATTCATTTATTGACCTGTAAGTGAAGGAGATACACTTGCCATAGTATCCTGACATGTATCATTTCAGTTTGTGTGGGGAAAGAAAAAAATTTTCTTCTTCTTGTACCTGCCAATATTTTGTTACCATGTTTCAGAGTATTTTGCTTTTATGTGCCTGTCAGAGGAGCAGTTATCCCCAGTGATGACAGACCTCTTTCACATCTGACATCCAGCGTCTTTCTAGCAGTACTTTGAAGAATGATTCACATCAACCTTATAGGAGATTAGTCAGTTTGACAAATACAGCCCATCTACTCAACGAGTGTCAGAGGCTCAGACCTCTAAAACTCTGGACTTAACAACTGTAGTCAACCTTAAAGTGAAGGTCATAAATCTTCCAGGGCTGTGGGAGCTGCAGTTTATTTGATAGCTGCAAGTCACTGAGGACTACATCAAATTCTCAGTGAAAGACTCCTTATTCTTCCAGGGTAGGACTTGGACCAAATCCAAAATCGTACTGTGTAGTTTAATTGAATGAATGAAACACAATGTTGATTTGCCAGCTGTTATATTAGAACTCAGGCTTTTAATTCCTTGCTCACAAATTACTCTCTGCATGCAGGCGGGACAAAAGGACTGTTCCATTTAACACCCAGTAATTCAGAGCCTGTGGGGAGTTCACAATGCAAATACTGGGCATAAATAGGAAAACACTCCCTAGTACATAAATGAAACACCTTCAGAACTTTTAAGAAGTAACATAGTTTTAAGACTAGCAATCACATTCTGCAAGGAAATGGGTGCAAAGCATACATGCAGACATACAGAAGTTACATTAAGATACTTTCGTCTGGTCATGAACTGCTAAGGCTTGGCTTCCATTAGTCTATTACAATTTTGAATTCAAAAAGCATAAACCTGAAATTTTTTTGCCTTCACCCTAACCAGTATCATGAGTTATGACAGCCTGTGCCCTGTCTAGCATCTTTTAAAATGAGTACTCTAAATTTCTGAAAATGTGACAGAACCAAGATAAAGATTTGGGTAGGCAAAGAAACACAGCTTGAAGGCAGATAACGATGTTGAAATGTAGCTGTCATTTCCAAATGCAAAGGGTAGAAAATAATTCTTCACTTACCTGTCAGGATGATTTAGATAAAAGAAGGGAATAATTGTTGATTCTTCAGTAAGTGAAGACCTGAGAAAAAGTCTGAGCCCTTAGCTTTTTAGTCTATTCTAAGAATGTAGCATCATAGACTAGAAGTGAACTCTAGAAACCATGTTTTAGCCACATGGGCAGTCATTTGGGTCTCAAATAATTGATTGCAAGGTCAGATCCTGAAGACCACCATTCAAAGTTTAGGCCTGTTGCATTATTTACAAAGTATTAGGTGACAGTTTAAAGCCGACTTCTAAACATATAACACCCACATATAACTGAAGGAATCACAGAATCAGAGAATATCCTGTTGGAAGAGGTCCACAAGGATTATCGAGTCTGGCTGTTGGCTCTGCACCAACCTCAGGTGTTGGACCACCCCAAAGAGTCACACAATGTGCCTGAGAGTATCATACAAATGATTCTTGAATACTGTCAGGCTTGGTGCTGTGACCACTTCCCTGGGGAGCCTGTTCCAGTTCTCAGCCACCCTGCGGGTGAAGAACCTTTTTCTAATATCCAACCTAAGTCTTCCCTGACACAATTTCAGGCCATTTCCTCAGGTCCTTCCACAGAGAAGAGATCAGTGCCTGCCCCTCCTTTTCCCCTCACAATGCAGCTGTGGACTGTGGTGAGGTCTCCCTTCAGTCTCCTCTTCTCCAGGCTGAACAGACCAAGTAACCTCAGCAGGTAACCTACGTTTCATTGGTGATTGCCCAGTCCTCTAATTTGTCGAGATGTCTCTGCAGGGCCTCCCTGCCTTTGAGGGAGTCAACAGCTCCTCATGAACATAAAGTTTGCAAAAGAGACTAGATCAGGATGAAGATATTTCGCCATTTAGTGCAATATCACTTTTTCTGCTATCGTTGCAACATATGCATTATGACATAATACTGAATTTCTTACTATTTTAAAGAAATACTCTTCCTCATGCAGTAGATGATGTGGTTATCACATCTATTCAGGAATTTCTATTCTTCTTGACAACATGTGGCCCTGTCACTTCTCGTGCATCATACACTGCTGAAAAGACAATTATTTTTGTCCCTGGTAGGCCGCATATTGCAGGTCTTCAAAGATGTCAGCAGATCGATTGACAACTATTACTGCCTCTGTTTTACAGAGAACTTTAGCAGAGAAATACAGTAGAAAGTATGGTTGCTCTCTGGAGTATTGCATATGGATACTCTTCTATGCAACTGAATCCTATTCTAGATTTCCAATATGACTACTACACTGGGAATTTAGACATTTAACACATCTACAGCCACATACTTCCAGACACTATCACATAAATAATCTGAAACATCTTGAAGATACGTACTGATGCCTTGAGCCAGTAAGAGAGTCTCTTATTTATGTAAAGCTAACTTGGCACTCTTTGATCCCAGTCAGAAAGGCAGCAAAGCCTTCTGATTTGGCTGAAAGGGAAAGGTTTTGTGGTTTCTTCCTGGTTTTGAAGACCTTTTCTGAAGATTCATTTGAAATAACAGCACCTCTTCCTAGAAGTAGCAGTTGCTTTTAGCAATTGTTCTGGGTGTCTATAAAACATATGCAGCATCCTGGCATACCCAATATTTCTATCCCAGAACAGAAAGGTATCTTTCTATTTTGATATTTTAGGTACAAATGGCACAACTGCAAAACCAATCCACTAAGAAATTAAAAATTAAAATTAAATTAAATCCCAAAATTAAATCTGCTTTTTCGAGGCTTGCAGAAGTCACAGGCTAGGTCATAGGAAACTACAAGATGTACTTCGCTTTCAGATTTACTTAAATTTACTTAACCAAGTCACATAAGAAAAAAACCCACCAGTTTGTCTGCCTTTAAATAGAGAAAATAGCAAAATATTTTGCAAAATAATTCTTCTCACATTAACATTATCACCTTCCAGTGTGGGCACTGAAGGAGGTAAGACTGTAATAACATTTTTCTTCTTATATATAGAGATTGGTATGTCCTCTTTTGTGATTAAGCCTTTTTCACTAGTTTATAAGGATCACCTGGATGCTTTGCTTTCTCCTCACAGAATGCAGCACAAGCAATCTGTTAATCCATAAACACATATTACAACTTTGAAACCATCAAGAGCAATACTGAATGCCAAGTATTATTAATTAGGAGGTATCAGATTATTTTGGCAGTATGGACACTTAGAAATTAAAGTCCAAGTGGAACTACAACAGCAGTGGGCAATAACATTCTCATGCCCATGGACTCAAACATCCATGGATACCAATAACAATGAGGAACATCATCTGCTGAAATAAGCTGTTCATACATGCTTGGCAGACCTGCAAAAAAGGAGGAGGAAGGAACGGGTGTGGGGAGTTTTTAGCCAAAATTTGCAGCTAGATAAAAGTAAACACAGCAGAGGTTGTCAGCACTTTCCTCATGGGGTTTTGTTTGCCTAGTCACTATTTTTCAGTAGGGACCAGAAGCCATCATTGAAGGAACCCCCTGAAATAAGCCTGGTATCTTTGGCAGTCAGGTGTTAACAACACATAAATACACGCTGCTGTGAAATAAATTTAGAGTCTAACAGAACCCAACTGCAATAATTGAGATGGAACTAATGCCTTTTGTGATTTCTGCAGAGTAGTCTAAATTAAATGCTTTACAGAGAAGAGAAGGTGCATAAGGAATATTTTGTCTTATAGAAGCATATAAGTTCAGAACTCAATCATTTTAAACATTAGTCCTTGGAACACTAATATTTGAGTGCACAAGTACATAGCCCAGCTGATTTTTTAGCTGTTGAACATGTTTTCAATTATCAGCAATATAAAGCAGATTTAAAAGAGCATCATACAGTTTTACTAAGGATTTCAAATGAACACACAACACCAAGGCTATACCCCAGTACACATGGTTTTTTCCATTATTAGTAAAAGTCTGCTGCCTTTGTGCTGACCTGATAGCTTAGGGTCTAAGTATTTTTTGACTTTGCCTTTGCCTGAGCTGACCTTAGGTTGCTTTAGTAACTGTGCTGTGTTCAACTGGCTAATGCCTGTCCTCTTGTAACTTTATTTGTGGGAATATTGTATGTGGTAAAGGACTGACAAACCTTGGTAGATGTCGTGGGACAAGCAACAGCTCTTTGTGTCAGGTGAGGCAGGTGGAGGCTGCTGTTCAGCTTTCACTCTTCTTGGTGGCAAATGTGTGAAAATAACACCAGGCACACACAAAGAATTTTAAGACTATTACTGGTGAGGCATCTCTGTATTATTTTGAACAATAAGCATATATTTTTGTAACAGGGTTAATTTTGACTGTTAAAATATTAATTTGACTAAGAGTAAATACTTAGTTTCAGGTATATGGTATATTCCTCTCTGCTCATAACAACACTTGCAGCATATTAAACAGAATTTACTACCAATTCTATGCTCTTCTGGAACAGCACTATAAACACAATTATGAACACGTGAATACATTTCTGCTGAATTAGCCAGAGCACACCACATGAATTTTATGTTATTTATGCTATTATGCTGCCTTTATGTCAGCTGTGAGAAGACAGATGACACGTGATAAAGCCTGTTAATGGCACCAAGTTAACATACTAGAAGTTCTGCATTAATCTGAGCCAGCACAGAAAGATTTTATGGGATCAGCACTTAGCTCCTTGCAGCTGCAACAGTTTGATCTGGTACTGGGAATCTGAAGATAGGCATTCCTGTATCATAAAAACATGGTCTTAGAAACTCTGGTGTTGCAGTTTTGATTGATATCCTATCTTACTCCTTTACAATTTGTATAGGCTCTAGGATGATCATATGAATCCTTCAGATTCAATAAGTCGGGGATATTGTGATGAATACGCTGATTATTTTTCCTCGATGCTTTTGTCAGTCACCTTACCTTCCCTTCTTTCTCTCTTCTCCCTTTCATCTCTGTACATCATTCTCCATGATTTTCTCCTTTCTGGCTTTGTTCTTCACTACTTATCTCTTGGTTATTTCTCTCCTTTTCTCTTGCCTTCTCTGCTTTTTGATGAGTCTCTCTGCTCCGTCTTTCCTACAACCCACTCCACCCCTCCTTCTTGCTGATCTCCCTCCACTTGCTGAGCTCTGCAGGCTGCTCATCAGCACTCCTATGCTGAAGAACTGGGTGATGAACTCCCATTCTGGTTCCTGTCTTAAACGAGATATTCATGTTTATGGAAATAATTGTTGATTGGATAGCTTTGCTTTGACTACAAAGGTGTAAGTGGTGCTAGTAGTTCAGCACTTTTAATTTCCACTAAATGAGCATAGGGGAGGTAAATAATGGAATTTATCATAATGACTATAAATACATTGTAATTTGATAATGTTCAACAAGTACCTGAGAATCAAAATGTGTAAGAAGGTAGTGATTATTTGAGAGAGGTCAGGCTGGCAATATAAAAATATATTCATTTGAAATTAAGAAACATTAATAGAGTGTTTCTCTCTAACTAGAGACTAACAATAAAAAGCTAAGAACATAAATAGGATATTGTGGAGCAGCGGAGAAACTCTGTTTGCAAAAGCTCGTAATCAGACAAATCAGTCTTAGCTATCCAGGGATGGAAATTACACCTAGAAAAAAAATGGTTAAAAAATAAAAAATCAAATCAATAGGAAACAAATTAAAACTGTATTAGATCAGAGTGGGATATTGACCTTGTAAAAGCTCCAGTTACTGTTTCCAAGGTACTGCTGGGTATACTGCTTCTCACAGGATGACTTTTGGTTACCTCTATGAAGTAAGCTGATAACTTTGATCCAGGATGTAAAGTGAAGTCAAAACATACAAGAAATTAACATGAATGACAAGAAGAAATAGACATTTTGGTTGTTTCAGCTAGACTTAAAAGGAGTTCTTTCTTCTTGGCAATTGTCTCACAGGAGAAAAATGGCAATTTAGGATCGCTGATACATCCAGTGGGCTAACAGGGTGAGATTGCCACATCAGCAGCAGAGAACAATAAAATAATGCAATGCTAGCTGAAAATGTAAAATAAAAAATATTTATAGAGGGCAAACCTTCATTAATATGAAAAAAGATTGTATGTCCCAAGGGGATCATTTCATACTTTGTCTGTGACTGCCAAAGGACAGAAAGTACTCAGGGATTCTAATTTCATCCATCCCTTCCCTGAGCAGTCAGTGAGCTTTCAAATCACCCCTCCCCTTTCTTGAGCTGTTTAATCCAGATCACAGCTAGAGAATTTTATTGCTGCCTTTATCTCTCAAGCTTCAGTATGAGATGTGCATGGACAAGTTCCTGAAGCCCCCCATTCCAGCAGACTCCCAAGACCCAACAAGGAACCATTGCTTTTCATTATAGCCTGGGAGAAATACAGACAGTAACAAGATGACTCAGCTCTTAAATGGGCTAATTGTCTTCCAGGATTTCTCTGTGAGAAACTACAGGAGACATGTACTCCTAATTATTGTTCCTAGGACAAATTAGGAATGAAGAACGACCTAAAGTAAACATAATCTTGTGCAAAGACATGTCAAATAAGCAATGGTCCTTGCGGATTTTGCATTCCAGCCTGCTGGGAGATGTGGGCTTGCACAACAGGAGGACCCAGAGGGACATATTGTCTTAAGACCCAATTCAAAGCAAATTTAAGTAAATAAACTTTGATTGATTTCAGTGGGCTTTAGCCTCTGCTTCCCTGTGGGCTGTCTGCAGATGTGAGCTGTCACCTATCACTTGTAGGAATAAGTGAGGTGTGATGGCCTGTCCTACCAGAAAATGTTGTCTGCTCTGGCTGACATCACTTGTCATGGGGAAAATGTGTTTCTCTATGAATTTTGTGCTTGCATGTTCTGTTCACTTTGTGTTGAACTTACATCCTGCTTGTAATCCTTAGCAACATCTACATGCTGTGTGAGATGTCTGCATATTGTACTGACCTTTCTCAAAGGCAAGAAGTGGCTGCACTGCTGCATCCATGCTGACAGCTTCAGTCTGGATTGTATATCTGCTGTCGTCTTGCCAACCACTTTTCATTGCTCTTCCGAAAAAAATCCCTAATGACATGCCTTATTCAAAACCAAATAATCACTGTTTGGATCACAACTGGTTTACTGAGCTTGTATAAAACCTTGTGCTTGTGGAGTGCACAGTAGAAGAACAGGGAGATAAAATAGTAAATGCTTCACTAGTATTTTTCCCCCCGTCTTTTAATTTAAGAATGATAAAACTATTCAAATGCCAGATCTCATCAACCACTGAACTACAGAGGTACAAAGAGATAACAATTACTCCGCAGAATATTTTTTCTATGGAAAATTTGGTAACATATATTATTGTTGCTTGTTCTATGTTCATGTTTCTAGTTAGGCTGAGCCTCTATCCTTCCACAGGTAAAATTTATATTGGCATGTTTCACCAAAAATCTCTCAGCCACTTCAGAAAAGACAGGTAAGATAAGAGCAGATTGTTTACCCTCTTCAGCATGAGCAGGTTTTGCTCTGGTACTTAACAATACTTTCATGCACAGTGATTTTTCAAGCTTGAAGAATGTTCTTTTTATGGATGTGTGCAGAATGTTTTTTGTGTAGAAGTCTCTATGATTTTAAGGGAGTAAACTGTAACAATCAGAACTTCACCAGCTCTGTAATTTGAAGTAACAAGCACTTAGCAATAGCAGTGATTCATGTAGGTTTGACATACAAAAGAAAAAAAGTGAAATTCAAGAAACATGGATAATACCAAGCACTGTTTGAGGTGGAATAGAAATATCTGAGTTAACAAAGCCACCAGGAAACTGAATCATAATTCTGTTAGTGTGGTACTTTTCCTGGCCTAATTCCTCCTGATGACAAGTGCAAATGAAACAGCCCAGAGAGAGCATTGAGCTTGTAGTTATATTAGTTCAGGTATGGAACATATTCATGTGTGATGGTGCATCCTTCCACCCCCATAGTCATAAATGGTGTAGTTTTGATTGACTCTTTTATCAAATTCAAGCTCTAGTAGGAGTTTTCTGCTTGCATACAGGCTGTTCTGTCTATTTGCTTCTAATTTAATTTTCCCTGGCCATTTGTAAAAGAGTGTCCCCACTGCAGTCCATTCCATTCTCTGTTACTCAGTCTCATCGTAGCCCATGCAGTCAGTCCCATTTTTTCAATTTTTAATAAAAGTGAAAGCCTCCTTGTCTGGACAACTCTTTTCTCTCCACATAAACAACTAGGACCACCTCCTGAGCCTGCAACTATGCTGCAACTTTTTAAGCACTTCCCTTTTGGCAATACTGACTCTCGAGTGCCCAGACTTTGCCAGGTTTTGTTTTCAACTAGCTCCTCGTCCATGGTTCTTCTACACCCACATCCCTTTTCTCTGCCCTTCAGCCTTGCCTCAGTGTCACGTCACATTTGTCTGCCCTGTTACATTTTTTCCTCTGGCTAGCTGGTTCTCAACTTGAGTCTTCTTATTCAGATGCCCCATCAGCTTGCACTTCCTTTTTCTGCCCCCCTGCCACCAGTAGACTTTAATTTCTTTCTTTTATATTACCTCTTCCATTTCCACCCTCAGTCTCTTGCCTTGACAAACACACTATTTCAATCCTCACTTCCAGTCCCATTTTCCCCACAGCTGCAATACAAGCTTACACCATCCACAACCTTGTATCCCATCCCATGCCCCAGGCCGTGTTCCCATGTGCTGTTCCATGATCACCCCTACTTCCCCATGCTATTTTAATGCCTTGACATATGAATAAATTATAGGTTTTTTCCAGATTTATTGGGCCCAGCAAGAAAATTGCTACCAAACACGCATGATAGAAAAGGCCCATTAGACGTGAAACCTGTACTTGGTACAATAAGAATAGGTCACAACTGCGATTTTAAAGCATAGTTTCATTCAACCACATGGTAGACCTTCTACAGCTGGGATTTTGGGAGACTTTATCCTAGAAATCTGTAGCAAGAGGATATCTGTAGAACATAAGCTAACTGTGGCATTTCGAAGGCCAAAGCTGAGCAGCTTTTTCCATAAAGAGAAAAGGTGCATGCCTGCCAAAACACACAAATGCATATCTGCGTGATCGGTCTTCTAAAAAGAACCCCAAGCTGAATCTTTTAACATGAGCAAAAAAAAATTAAGTATTTTTCCATTCCATTATTGTTACCAAATCATTTACAAGTTGATTTAAAAATAAATAAATCCATTGGGAAGAAACAGGCTATGAGCATGGAAAATTTGAGTTGAAAACAGCTATATCAAGGAAGACTTGTAAGTAGTTGAAAAAAGTCTTCGCATAGGAAGCATGAGGCATACTGATTGCTAACTGACAATAACAGCCCCGAATATACTATTTTTCTGATTTTTTTTTTATTATTATCTGTCACTTAATGCATAAGACAATCTGATAACAAGAAGGTGTCAGAGGCACGCTTAACTGCTAGGCTTTCAGAAGTGACTGAGGGGTACAGGCTGAAGCAGAAGGTAAGATTTTCTTTGTAAGAGTATTGATGAAATAGATAAACCACATACTGAGTCTAATCTGGAAATCTGGAGATGTTCAAATGATTTTCAAAACAAAAATGAGAAATAGAGGAGGAAATACTGTTCCAAAGCCTGCTCATTGATTTAAGCATTTTTGGTGCCAGTAGGAATAATAACAATGAAAACCATCTGCTGATCTCTGCAGTGAATTCTTTATCTATGCTTGAAAGGCTTGTGCAGAGATGGGAAGCTGTGTATGAGACTGTACATAAAACAAGGTGTGTATGGCAGTTGTTTGTAAGCTTCCACTCCCAGGAATCCAACTGCCACATAGTTAAGACCTTTCCAGGAACTGGAGATCAACTTCTTGTGGAGCTACTGTCATGAAAGCTAACAATACATTTCTTGTGATTTAATTCATAAACCATTAGTTAAAAATAAAAGTAAGATTCTGAAAAGTATGAGGGTTCAAAAAATGACATTGCCATAATAATTTAATATATACTGATGTAAATATAAATTGATAAACAAACAGAAAATTGATAGAGAATATACTGGATTATTTTTTTCTCCTGTGGAAAATTCCATAGAACCCTGACATCAGCTGGTAGGTTTTTGATAGTATGCACTGCCTCATCCAAATCAGGCTGTTCCATGCTCACAGCAGTTATGATTTCTTAATATTTTTCACAAAGTTCTAGCGTACAGTATGTTTATGAATGGTCTATTTGCAATCACATGTAAACAGATTTGACTATCAGGCAGAATGGGTAGAAGAATGCTGCACAAACCAAAGGGAAATAAAAACTGAAGATTATTTTATTAGGGTGGCTGAGGTAACTTTTACACCACTCCCACATAGTTATTCACATGTTGAATATGATTCATGAATGGGTTAACAGCTTCTGTTCATCACCAGCAATCACATAGTGGTAGTGTGCATCAATAAATGTTTTGTCAATAGTCACACAAGACCACAAGCTTGGCACAGAACTGAAAGAGGAGGGGCTCAAAAGACTTCTCTGAGCCTGAGCTGGTTTTAGCAATAGTCAAGGGACTACTGCCTGACTTGTAGCTTCTGGGAATACTGTGTGGTAAAGATCCAACAGACTTAGGTAGTCACTATGTGATGCACAACAGCCCTTGGGGTCATGCTCTGTGAGTAAAAGCAGGTCTTGTTAAGAAAACATTTAAAAATAGCTGCAGATGGACCCCAAGATCAAGGAGGAATATACCCCCCATCATTGTCGTTCTCCTCCTGAAGAGTGCAGGATGTCCAGGACTCATCATAGAATGGCTTGGGTTGGAAGGGACCTTAAAGATCTAGGTCCAACCCTTCCACCAGGGGCAGAGATGCCATCCACTAGATCACAGACCTTTCCTGCTCCCTGCACACTACTCTGCTTGAAGAAGACTGGAGCTATTTGCTGTAGGGCCCAGAGGGACATTGGAAGAGTGTACATAGTTCCAGGACAAAGGCCAGATGTTACTAAGTTATCTTTTTAAAATAATTTTAAGCATGTTATTGATGAGGTTTTCCATGTTACCTTGGACTATGAGGGTTAATAGTATTGGAATTGTCTGAGTAACTGCTAGCTGTATTTTCACTAGATTGTTATCATTTTGATTAGTCTAACAATAAATTTTTTGTTCCATATATGTATATATATATGAAGTGTTTCCTTCTGTCCCTAGCAACATTTCAAGCACAACAGTGGCTGAGATGTTTTCACACATCCTTCAAAGAGGAAATAATAGTGATAGATAGATAGAGACCTTTTAGTGACAAGCACAGTGTTTTGTATATTATAACTTCAATTAAGAACACAGTTGACTTTGCACAGGGACAGATCAGTGCTTCTGGACTATAACTAAGTTATTCCAAAAGATTTCTCTTAATTGGTAACTGTTAGGGATAAGATGTGAGCTGAAGTTATCGTAGAGGCTGAGATCAAATCACAGATAAGACTTAGCGTAACTGTCTAGTTCTATAATACTGCACCTCTTTATATGCTTATGTATCTATGGCTGCATACACCTCTGCCTATTGTGTTTGTGGTGCCAAATTCTGCATACAGCCTGAGATCTAGCTGTGTCTGGGTACAGCAGAAACCCCTCTCTTCTCAGCACAGGAGAGAGAGAGAAAACTTAGGTTCACCCTTAAAGAAGAAAAGACACTGTTTTGTACAATAAAAGCTGTATTTTAACCACTGGGTAAGGTCAGGTGGAAGATGACAACTCTGTAGTAACCAAGTCACTTCCACCTGCTACAACCAAAAGGGACTGGAGTCCATTTAGGAGTTAGAATACTTACTCCAAAGGGCTCTGATGTCACTCTACATGCTGACCAACAGAAAATATGAAAATAAAAGCCATCAATGAAAAATCAGAACATAGAAACTCTGTGAACTTGCCTCCTTGCTCATTTATCCTCCCCACTTTCCCTAGGTGTTGTAACAAGAGGTATCCTGCAGTGACGACTGTGGACCTTTTATTTGGACCTTGCAAGTCAGATTTGGCCTAGAGCCAGTTGTTTGAAAGCCCAGCACTACAAACTGAAACAGCTCATTTAGTACTCTTGTTGTTCACAGATGCATTTACCTCTCTTGATTGCAGCTCCCTGCTTGGTGACTCAGAGCAAGTCCTCTAAGTGGCTAAATTGGTTATGTTGGTGATTTTTTAGTCCTATGGTTTTTCTTGTCAGTAAGTAATCTTGAAGATTATCTGGAGAAAAAGCTAGCAGCTATTGCCAGCTGTAAGATAGAGCTTGAGAAACCTCTCCTTTGGAGAACTAAGGATGCCCTGTAGAGATTGAAGGGCCAATGCTGTCCTAGATCAGACCTTTAACATGTCTCTGAGAGCAGAAGAGCTTTCAATTGCAGAAAGCAGCAGAAATGGTAACAAGGGCACTCACTGACTTAGCAGAACCTTGGGATTCTTTTGAGCAGAGACGGGGGGGTCCTAATGACTACTAAGTGAAATAAGCTCAAGCCTGTCATTTGCCCCAGCCCTGCCTGAGCAGATCTGTGTGCATTTCAGCATTCTTCCTCTACAAATTCCTTTCAAGTGTGCTCAGCATTCAGTAAGAGACTATGCACATCTGCTGTTCCAAGAAACAAGTTTAATTGCTGATGGGATTTTTTCCCACTAGCATTTCAACCCATCTGCATGTTGCGATTACTGAAGCCTAATTTTGTTTTTGTCTACTTCAACCTTTTCAAGTGATATTCATTAATCCCATCTATGGCACCTCTAACATGTGGGAAATCTGCCTAGAGTAATTACAAAGTATTTCCTCTGCACTTAGTTCTCCTATAACAGCATGGGAAGATAATGAAGGCTGATTGTAGTGTCATCATTCCATTGAGGAAATGAATGATGCTGTTCAAATAACAGCTGGCTTGTTACATAAAAGAAATGACAGATCAGAATAATAAAGGCAAACTCCCCTTTTACAGATCTTTCTAATTTGAAAGTCTCAAATTGTCTGGAATCCTGAAAATAGAGAAAATAGTGCAAAAAAGGCCCTTAAGTTTTCTCCCTGTATGGTTGTGTGTATACACACATATATTTATATTTACACACACATACATGCCTACAAACATAGTATTTTTATTGGTTTTGTATATATATATATATATAGTATATATATATATGGCAGTGAGATAGCAAGAAAGATCACCAAGAGTAGTATTTTTTGATCTGGAACATCCAAGATGCGAAATAAAATGCAATTTAGGGAAATTCCTTTTTTTTAACTAACTGACCTGAAGTGGGCATTTAAGAATGTGAATAATAAGTATTATAATTGAATTTAAGATGCAATGAGAGTTTCACCATATAATAATAATTTACACTACAGTGCCTTTATAAAAAGATCTTGCAAGGCAACAGAGAGTTTTCTATTTTATATATATTTATATATGATTTTTATATATATAAACATCATATATATATCATATATATATATATATATATGTCCCAGTTAGTTAAAGCAGCCGGGAGTGGTTCATCACTGTGTGGGTGTAACCCAAACTGTGTATTCTATACCCTCTATGCCATTCCCCAGAAACTGTTAACGACAGGCCATTTGCAGCAGCTGCCCAGAGCACACCTGACCCCTCAGGCTATAAGCTGGGTGTTAAGAGGCCTGTGAGATAGGAGGATGTTCCTGTCCTCACAATCACCCATTGTGGAACTCCCTACCCTGGGGGAGGGGCTGGGTATTCCTGTTTGAACCTGGGTGTGTATAATCTGGGACTCTGGGGACTTGGGACTCCACTCGTGGGATCCAGGCAGGAGGACCACCACCACTGGACTGCGACCACCAACCTCGACCAAACTGCAGCTACCATCCTCGACTGGACTGCAACTACCGCTCTCAGCCAGACTGCTAGCCCCAGTCTCACCAACAGGTTTTTCCTATTTTTATTTTGGACTTGGGGGACCACATGGGGCTCGGCTGGTGGCCAACGAACACCATTGTGTTCATGCCCCAGGGCACTGAGTGTTGTGGGTTAAAAAACCAACTGTCTGCAAAATTGTATTCATTGTATTATTTTCCTTAAATTGTAATTCTGATTTATAATCTCTTTGAGTTGGGTTCATTTCTCCTGCTGGTTTACCTTTAAACCAACACATATATAAATAGAAAACCTATTTCTAAATGGTCCATTCAGAAGTGCCCACTCCTCCACAGACCAAATTTGCAATGCTCAGCTCGTACTCTGAGAAGACAAAGCACTAATTTCACTGTGTCTTTCTGTCTAAGGGTGTGTTCCTAGATAGTCTTTAGTCTCTAAACTCAAGAGCTTGACTCTAAGAAGGAAGAGGTATCACATGGCATTACCAGACTACAACAGCTGATTTCTAATTGTGGTTTGAAGTAAAGACAAGCTAATAACAGCCAAAATGTGGTGTCTTCCAGGTCTAAGAATTTCCTTGTATGACGTAAGGAAAACGTCATTCATTGCAAGGTGTGACCTCAAATGATACAGAAGACAAAATCAAAACAAATAACAACATTATGGTAAAATGAGGTATGGTGATGAAGCCTTTGAGAATAGACTTCCTCAGCAGCACCAGCTACATTCCTAAAATAGATAGAGGGGACTTTGGAAATTCCAATGTGTTCATGTACTCCCACTTTATGCTTTCAAGCTACATCAGTTGACATAAACTGGACTGCAAATAAGATGGACCCCGATAAAAGAATTAATAATAATTACAGTCCAGCCTCTTGCTCCAAGAAGCCTTTGTTGGGATAAACTCCAAGGATGGAGGCCACACAACCTGTCTGGGCAACACATTCCACTGCTTGACTGTCTTAATAAAAATTCCCCACATTTTGTACTTATGCAATAACATTTGCCAGTGGGGTAACTAAAATCAATGTTTAGAGCTTTAACAAGGAAACCAAGTAGAACATAAAATCCTGTTAAAGAGGGCAATAAAGTAGTTTAAATTGAATGCATACAAAGTGGTGGAATAAAAATATAACTTGATTCAATTATATTTTCATTATTATTCATAAATTAAGAAATAGCCATCTATATTGCCATAGCAACAAAATACCATGTGTTATTCCTATATATATTTGAAAGTGTAGTGTTCTCATTTGAAATTAAAAACGGAGCCCAGGTGCACAAAGATCATTTAAGTAGTGCATTTATAATAGCAAACTGATAATTTTCTGACCAAATTTTTTTTTCTCCAAGTTAAAAGATTCTTGAAAAGGATATTTGGCACTCAAGTTGATTTTCCAGAAGCAACCTTTCACTCCATAACTAAATATTATCTCAAAGCCCAATTTTTCTCTAAGAATAACTCATGTAGCTTTTTAGAAATAATATGTTGCTTGTTAGCTCAGTGCATAACTCCTTTTTAAAGATATGCTTGCATAGAGAGAGGTGTATGCTACACGTGCAAGCTGATTCTGACTTTTGTTAATGACAGACTTAGTGAATAAATTAAGTGAAAACCTTTTACTGAAAGTCCAGAAAATCCAGCAAATATCTGCATGCATTTAGCACTGGATTCAGCAATCCTGAGTTGTGAACCTCTGCACATATATACTGAGAGTCCTACAACCTGAATGCCTCTTAATATCAAACTAAGCCCATTCGCAAATATAATGCAGTAGAGGTTGAAGACAAAATCAGAGTAAAAGTATTCTGCAATCTTTTAGCTAATGGACAGCATTTGCATTTAGCATTTCAGTATCCTATTGAAATTCAGCCATCAGATGAAACTGAGTTTTAGTAGTTGCTCAAAATGTCTTTTCATTAGCAGCAGACTTCTTCCAGCTCTCAGGAAAGCATCTAAGCAAGGAGACTCTAATAAGAACCTCTTCTACTGCTTATTGTTTTAAAGTCCGGATCTTAACCTTTCCTGCTTTTCTTAAAAATCACATCAGACTTTAAGAATTTGGGGGCTTTCAAGAAGGGATAAAAGCAGGTCATTTTAATTCAAAATTTTGCACCTGACCTGCTCTTACTGATGTCACTGAAGTTTTCCAGACTTAAGCATAGAATATGTTAGAGACTATCTTGACTCTGTAGAACTTGAGGTCCATGACAATAAGGCCAGAATTAGGGGGAAAGACAACAAGACTGACATCCTAGTGGGAGTCTGTTATAGACCACCCAACCAGGATGAAGAGAATGATGAATTATTCTACAAGCAGCTGGTGGAGGTTTCAAAATAGCCAGCCCTTGTTCTTGTGGATGACTTTAACCTGTTGGATGTCTGCTGGAAACTCAACACAGCAGAGAAGAGGCAGTCTAGGAAATTCCTAGAGTATATGGAGGATAATTTCCTGTTGCAGCTGAAAAATGAACCTTCCAGGGCTGGGGCCCTGTTAGACCTGCTGTTTACAAACAGAGAAGGGCTGGTGGGAGATTGGGTGGTTGGAGGCCATTTGGCATACAGTGACCGCAAAATCATAGAGTTTTCAAATACTTGGTGAAGTGAGGAGTGGTGTCCACAAAACCTCTATCCTGGACTTCTGGAGGGCAGACTTTGGCCTATTCAGGAGGCCAGATCAGAGAGTACCTTGGGAAACAGCCCTTAAAAACAAAGAGGTCCAGGAAGGATGGACATACTTAAAGAAATAAATCTTGAAGGTGCAGGAGCAGGCTGTCCCTATGTGCAGAAAGGTGAGCCAGTGGGGAAGGTGACTGGCCTGGCTGAACAGGAAGATTTTGCAGGAAATCAGGGGAAAAAAGAGAGTTTATCGGCTTTGGAAAAAAAGGCAGGCATACAACTAATGAAGTGTTTAGTTAGGTCATGTAGAAAGAAAATTAGGGAGGCAAAATCACAATTTGAACCTAATCTGGCCATTTCTGTTAAGGATAAAAAGAAGTGTTTTTATAAATACATTAGTAGCAAAAGGAGGGGTAAGGAAAACCTCCATTCTTTGTTGGACATGGAGGGGAACATTGTTACCAAAGGCAAGGAAAAGACTGAGGTACTTAACACCTTCTTTGCCTCATTTTTCAACAACAAGGCAGGTTGTCCTCAGGACAACTGGCCTCCTGGGCTGGTAGACAGGGATGGGGAGCGGCACAGCCCCACTGTAATCCAGGAAGAAGAAGTTAGTGACAGGCTGAGGCACTTGGTTCCTCACAAGTCTATAGGACCAGATGGGATCCATCCTAGGGTGATGAGGGAGCTGGTGGAAGAGCTTATCAAGCCACCCTCCATCATTTATCAACAGTCCTGGATCACCAGGGAGGTCGCAGATGATTGGAAGTTCGCCAGTGTAACATGCATCCACAAGAAGGGCTGGAAGGAAGACCAGGGAAATTACAGGCCTGTCAGCCTGACTTGAGTGCCCGGCAAGGTTATGGAGCAGATCATCCTAAGTGAGATCACACAGCATCTCCAGGATGGATGAGGGATCAGACCCAGCCAGCATGGATTCAGGGAGGGCNGATTCAGGAAGGGCATGTCCTGTCTGACCAACCTGATCTCCTTTTATGATCAGGTGACCCGTCTGGTGGATGAAGGGAAGGCTGTGGATGTGGTCTATCCGGACTTCAGCAAAGCCTTTGACACCGTCTCCCATGGCATACTCTCGGAAAAGCTGGCAGCCCGCAGCTTAGACAGGGGCACTCCCTGGGTTAAGAACTGGCTGGAGGGCTGGGGCCAGAGAGTGATGCTGAACAGTGCTGCATCCAATTGGCGGCCGGTCACTAGTGGTGTCCCCCAGGGATCAGTGTTGGGCCCAGTCCTGTTTAATACCTTCATTTTTGATCTGGATGAGGGGATTGAGTCCACCATTAGCAAACTTGCAGATGACACCAAGTTGGGGGGGAATGTTGATCTGCTGGAAGGCAGAAGGGCTCTGCAGAGGGACCTGGACAGGATGGATAGATGGGCTGAATCCAATGGTATGATGTTTGACAAGGCCAAGTGCCAGGTCCTGCACTTTGGCCACAACAACCCCCCTGCAGTGCTACAGCCTGGGGATAGAGTGGCTGGAGAATGACCAGGTAGAGAGGGAGCTGGAGTTTCTATTGACAGGAAACTGAACATGAGCCAGCAGTGTGCCCAGGTGGCCAAGAAGGCCAATGGCATCCTGGCCTGTATGAAGAAGAGTGGCCAGCAGGACCAGGGAAGTGATTCTGTCTCTGCACTCGGCACTAGTTAGGCCGCACCTGGAGTACTCTGTCCAATTCTGGGCATCTCAGTTTAGGAAGGAGATTGAGGTTCTGGAAAGTGCCCAAAGAAAGACAACAAGGCTGGTGAAGGGACTGGAGCACAAGTCCTATGAGGAGCGGCTGAGGGAGCTGGGGTTGTTTAGCTTGGAGAAGAGGAGGCTCAGGGGAGACCTCATCACTCTCTACAATTACGTGAAAGGTTGTAGCCAGGTGGGCATCCATCTCTTCTCCCAGGCAACCAGCAGTAGGACAAGAGGGCATGGTATAAGGCTGTGCCAGGGGAGGTTTAGGTTAGATATTATTTTTTTATGGAGAAATTTTTTATGGAGAGAGTAATCAGACATTGTAATGGGCTGCCCAGGGAGGTAGTGGAGTCACCATCCCTGGAGGCATTTAAGAAAAGACTAGATGCAGCACTGAGTGCCATGGTCTAGGGTGGTGTTGCATCATAGGTTGGACTTGATGATCTCAAAAGTCTTTTCCAACCTAGTTGATTTTGTGATTCTGTGTGATTCTGTGATAATGTGTATAAAGGCACTATGCTAACCCTTTGTTTTGAGTGAATTTTCCCAAATGACTGGGGGTCTCACATGATGCACATTTTTCATTTTCAGTAGCTAGGATAGCCCACTTGTTCTCATCTCTGCTGATTTGACAAGGGTAGCAATTTTAGATTATATATTGAATGTCATATTAAAAATTCAGAATTTAGTTCTGTTAGTGAGTTCTGTTAGTTCTGTTAAGGCCAAGAGAATTAAGGAGATAGATGTGACACATTTTATTTATTGATAAGTTATTTCTTCTTAAAGACTTTTTAAAGTCTTTAACAATATAAGACGTTTTACTGCTATTTTGGCTCCAGCAATTAGAAGTTCTTCAAAATTTTTTGCATCCATCCTCATCACATTTTTTCACTTCTCCACGTTTAAGAAACCAGTGTTGAGCTTAGCACATAGAAGTTTATTTAGATAGTAATTGATGCCAAGTGGCCTTAAATTCAGTGACACTGACAATTTTGAATGACCAGCTGCAGTTGTGTCAGCAGGACGTTCCTATCAGTTACAGAGCAGCCACTGGTTGCATGATATTTCCAACTAACCAAGGAGGTAAGTCTACCGAGACATTCCTTGCTTCAGCTGCTAGCAAACCACCAAGGAAAGCCTGACTACCAGGGAAAAAGAAATTCACGATGTGTGCATTTCTAAATTGGTAATTGCTACCATTTACGCACTGGACTCAACAAGCATGGAAAAGATGAGGTGGTAGGGAAAGAGAAGAAAAATGGAGAAGCTCTTTGAATTGCTTTCATATAAAGTAGACTGTTCCCAGACCACGACTGTATCACAATCTGGATTTGAGGGTTACAAGTTGATATAAATCTATCAGTGGAAATAGATGTTTGAAACTTTCAGTAAAATTTTCAAAGAACCTAAAAAGAATTCAGCACACACAGCTGAAGTGAAGCAGAAATAAGGTGCTTGATTCTTTTAGTTCAAATAAATACATGAACTAAACCAAGATGATATAAATGTGTCTGATTTAGGTACCAAAACCAAGGAAACCTTTGATGCAAAATCCAGTGCCCAGTTTTCACTTTCTAGAAAGGACAAAGTGATTTAACTTTGAACATCCCTAAACACTTCTAGTACTGCCCTTGGTTATTTCCTTCTCTCTTTGCCATAGTCTGAGCCCCTTTTTGCCTAATTCACATCCATCTTCATCCTTAGTATAAAGTACAGTCACAATCTTGCTGCAGCAAGCATAAGGAAGGACTGTCCCTGTCCACATTAAATACTGGAAGCAAAATGGCCAAAGCCCAGCTTGAGCAATCTGGCTTCCTGGATCGTGGTTATTTTCAGCAACACAACTTTCACAAGGGGATGGGCAAACTCAGGGTATGTTGCAGCCTGTCACACAGCACTCTGCCTGCAATAACAGCAACAAATTACTTTAAATTAGTGCAGAAGGGCATTCCAGGTACTAGATGCTTGCATACAAAGTGTTCTTTCACGTTTGTACTTTTTCTCATGAAAGCAAGCCATATGTGCACCGCTGAAGTATCTGCATGACCCAGTGTGGGCACCTACCCAAAGGACTCTGATAGACAGAGGGCAAAATTATGTCCTTAAGACGGCAATGAGATGTCTTTGTGCTTATTGTTCTTATTAGCTGGTTCAAGTGGCACCTCCTCAGATCCTGCTCTATTTTGCACTTCCGTTCACCCAGTGCAGGAAGCCTAGTCACAAATCTGGGAGAGGAATCCAGCTCCCAAAACTCTAGTGTAGCAGTATTTGTTTCTGCAGCTAAAGATTAACTAAACCTTCTACATCATCATTATCATGGCTAGGCTTCGCGAACGAAGATTTGTGAAGGACTCTACCCACGCTTGCTACAAGCGCGCTGATGGCTAAAAAGGCCAATGCGAGATAGACACGTCCGGTTGCAAAAGGCACAGCAGAATGGCTCCCCAGGTGGTACTGAAAGGACATGGTTCTTTCTGCGTTGCCTTTTCTCCTCGAGAGTGATCCTGCGTGTATTTTCAAAAGATATTGCAGCATTGTAAATAGTGTGTCTCCAGGCCTCCCGATTGGAGGCCAGAGCAGACCAGTGATGGTGATCGATATGGCCAAGGCTGAGATGTTGTTTCAGGGAGTCCTTATATCTCTTCTTCGGGGCTCCTCTCTTGCGGCAGCCAGTGGCAAGTTCACCATAGAGCACAATCTTAGGGAGGCGGTAGTCCTTCATCCTGGAGATGTGCCCTGCCCAACGCAGCATAACAAAGTGATAACACTCATCACAAGACTACTCAGGCCATGATCTGCTTGAAATCTTTGAGTTTGTTACCAACAGCTGTAAGGTTGGCCTTTTATTGAAATATTAAAGCATCTGAGGCACTAAGTGATGAAAGGGAGCCTATCCAGGGAATTTCAGAACGCATTTGATCTCCTGAGAAAACAAGATTTGAATGTGACAAGGTCAAAAGGCAAATGAGATAGGTGTGAACCTCAGGAATTAATACAGCAATGCCAAACTATCTCTTAAATACAGGCACATCTAGACTGAAATCTAGTCAGACTGATTTACAAACACAGCAAGCCCATTTACCTTTTCTAGCAAAACAACCTTCCAAACTCAGAGCCTAGGTTTCCTAGAAAGTTTATGAATATGTGGAGATAACTTCAAAGGACTCCATAGGACTTTCCTGTAACCTTAAATTTTATTACCTAAGCTAGACTGTCAGGGAGAGCAATGCGTCTTCAACTCTTGCTATGCATTTATTTCTTTTCACACAGTAAATGAACATATGCAAGCTGTGTAGCTATTTATTTCCCTCTTGAGCCTGGGTTGAGAAGTGCAGGTGCTAGATGAACATTTTAAAACATGAAGTTGTCTCTGAATTTAGTATGTTCATATGGAAAGCTACGTGGTGGGGTAGTGGAGGTTGGGAATAGAAATAACTCAGCCTATTGATGCAGCCCTGAAGAATAGACTAGACTAGCCTGGACTAGACTAAAATATCTTAATTGGAAGGGACCTACAATGATCATCTAGTCCAACTGCTTCACCAATTCGGTGGTGACCAAAAGTTAAAGTATGTTGTCAAGAGCATTGTCCAACTGCCTCTTTAACACTGACAGGATTCAGGCATCAACCACTTCTCTAGACAGCCTGTTCTAGTGTTTGATCACTGTCTCTGTAAAGAAATACTTCCTAACATCAAGTCTGAACCTCCCCCAACAAGCTGTGAACCATTCCTAAGGTTAATGTCATGGCTAATTTCCTTTGCAAATTCAAAGGTGGAATATGATCCGCTAAATTTCATCTAGGGTTTTTTGCGCAGTATTTTTGAGCTTCCTACATGTCTGCATACCTACTCTTTATGCACATGCATACAGAAACACCTACAGGGTACTAAGTATATACTGGGTATATACTTAGATCTTTGAGTGAATTGTGTAATTTTAACATGTACAGGCTGTATGAAAACAAATGGTTTAAACAGAATACTAACTTAAAGAGAAAAGCATTAGGCACAGTAAGTTCTGGAGAGTTAGCAGACTGTTAGTAGCTTACTTTTTTATTATTAATTTTGAAATTTAAAAAAAATGGTTCAAATGAAATTCTGAAATTAATGTCCTTCCAAGCAAATAATAAGCAAGCCTTTTGGATGGTGCTTGACAATGATTCTCTTTTTTCTCCACTTGCTTTTTTTAGCATTTCAAATTTGCCAGTGAAAGTAGCACTTTGAGGAATTTCTCACAAAAAGCAACAGAAATTAAAAAATGAGAATGTAATTAAGGGGTGAATAAATATCAACTAGAAAGAGGGAAAGAGCCACAATTATTATATTTTCCTTTACCCATTGATTATGTCATCAAAGATAATTTCTGTTTACTTTCTTCCCTTTTGTGAAACATTAGAAAATGGAGCTTCTTGCTTGTGTCTAATATATTTCACATATGAGCCATTAGTGTGGTGCTTCTATTGGACTTCAGAATGATTTGGAAGAAGCTGATTTCTTTTCCTGGGATATAAGCTTTGTCCAGGTATTGGGAAGTTTGAATGATTGAAAAAGACTTACATGATGTTTGGGGTATAATCAGTTAGGTAGGGAGTTGAAAAGCCCTCAGATTTTAAAAAACTTTCCGTCTCTATATTTACAAACTTGAATGAGTTTTGTATAAAATAGTTATCAGATCTACGTTGGAGAACCTCAGTGTATGTCAAGTCTCATTGATCTTACATGCTATGTTCAAATTCAATTTTAAAAAATCATTTTTTTCAAAGTGCTATCTGAAAATACAGTCTAAACATTTGTCATTAAAGGTTACATTAGATAGCCACTCAGAAAGTCTTGCAGGGTCTTAGTGATTAAAGTTGAAGTGAAGGAATGGTTTCCAAGTAATAGGAGATGCATTAATAACTTAGTCCCTGCGGAACAAGACAGCAATGTATCTTGGATGACTTGTGCAAGTCAGGTCAAAAATAAATCATGGCCACAAAAAAACTGTGTTGGAAAAGTATTGGATATGGTTTTCATTGGGTGGGCTGGGGGTTTTTTGTAGCTATTTCACTTGAAAAAAATCTGATTTGATTTTGAAGTAATGGAGTACATTTTCTTGAAACTATATAAAAGTTGTTAAAGAATGTATGGTTCTGTATCAATTGCTAAGCAAACATCTCAGTGAAACCATATCATTGTTATACTCAAACCCCTTCAAAATCAACTGCAAGATTCAGCAGAAACTGGATAAAAATAATAATTTCACTGATTTCTACAATTTAATCCCTGCTTATAGAAAATCCACAATTTATTCCATACTAGTAGCAAAACCAAAGATGATTTCTTAATTAGAAGGTTTTCCTGATGCAAAGATGCAGATAGAAATTCAACATGCTGAAACAATCAAAAATTAGGCAAAACAAGCCAGTGTGTAGCTGAAAATAGAGGTTTAACTTTGCTACAGTATCTGATAACATAATCCCTCTGACCCCAATTCCTAAAGTCTGCACATTTCTAGGTATTAAAACTAGTTTAATTTTCACTCCAATAACATGATCCTGTTTGTGCTTCAGTTTATGCCAAGTAGCTCCTCTTCTTGGAAACAGAAAAGTAAATTTTTTCACATTCTTCTTTCTCTTCATTATCTCAGGAAATTTCATAAGGCTTCATATTAAAGTTACTGCCTTAAGGCTATCAAATTGCTTATCCATTCCCAAAAAAATCTAAAAATCTTATTAAACATAATGAAGCAGAAATCAATCCTTTTATGAAGTACACAGATTTTTTTTAAAACCCCCCACCATACGTCACAGTGCTGTGCCAAATAATATGTTTAACTGTTACTTTGCAATTTCCTCATTTGTACAATCACAGAAGAATTTATGTCAGAAGAAAACCTTGAAGACCATCTAGTCCAAAAGTGAACAGAGATCCAGATGCAGTCTGACAAATGTCAAGCAGAGAGATAAAATCACTTTCTCAGACCTACTGTTTACAGTCTTGCTAGCATAGCCCAGCATGGCCAGCCTTCATTGCCATAAAGGCATGGGGCTGACTCATGGTCATTTTGTTGTCCATGAGGACCTCAGGTCCTTCTCAACAAAGCTGTGACCAAACCAGTCATTTCCCAGCCTGCACTGCTCAATGTGGTTGGTCTGCTCCAGATCCAGGACTTTGCATCCATCTATGATGAACTTATAGAAGTTTTCATCATCCCATTCCTCCAGCTTGTCAAGGATCCTACAAATGGAGGATGTTCTCTCCAGCCATTCACTCCAATTGTGTGACATCCATTAATTTGTTCAGGGTATATTCCTTAACACAGTCCAGATTGGTAATGAAGACTTTAAAGAGTATTGGGACCCATATCAAACCCAGAAAATACCTTATTCTGTTGGCTACCAAATTCAAAGTTCAACTTTGTAAGATTGACCCAAAACTCCTTGAGCCCAATGGTTTAGCTAGTTTTTCAACAGCTCGAAGCCTAGCCCCATGTAGTTGGTTTCTGTGGCTGGGTTTTTGTAGTGGGGGGGGGGCTACAGGGGTGGCTTCTGTTAGAAGCTGCTAGAAGCTTCCCCTGTCCCATGGAGCCAATGCCAGTTGGCTCCAGGATGGACTTCCTGCCGCTGGTCAAGGCCAAGCTAGTTAGGAGTGATAGTAACACCTCCATGATAACGTATTTAAGAACAGAAAGATATTGCACGGAAAGAATTCCAGCCAGGGAAGAGTGGAGTAAGAACATGTGAGCAACGATGTAGACACCAAGGTCAGTGCAGAAGGTGGGGCAGGAGGTGCTCCAGGCACCGGAGCTGAGGCCCCTGCAGCCTGTGGTGCAGCCCATGGTGGAGCAGCTGTGCCCCTGCAGCCCGTGGAGGACCATTGGGGTGCAGAGACCCACCTGCAGCCCATGGAGGAGCCCATGCTGGAGCAGGTGGATGCATGAAAGAAGCTGTTACCCTGTGGGAGGCCCAAGATGGAGCAAGGTCCTTCCAGGGACCTTCATCCCATGGAGAAGGGAGCCTGTGCTGGAGCAGAGTTTTCTCAGGTAGGACTTATGCCCCCTGTAGGGGACCCACGTCAGTACAGCTCCTTTGTGAAGGACTGCACCCTATAGAGAAGTGACCCACAGGACAGCAGTTTGGGAAGAACTGTTGCCCAAGGGATGGACTTATGCCAGAGAGGTCCATCAAGGACTGTCTCTCATGGAAGGGACCCCACAACAGCAGGGGAAGGACTCCACTCTCTGAGCAGCAGCAGAAACAACAACCAAGTGTAACCCCTATTCCCCATCCCCTTGCAATGCTGGGGGAGGAGGGAGAACATGGAAGGAAGGAGAGGTGGGGGGAAGGTGTTTTTAAGATTATTTTATTTCTCAGTCTTCTGCTCTTATCCTGTTAGTAATAAATTTAAGTAATATCCCCACTCTGAGTCTGTTTTGCCCATGAAGGTAATCAGTAAGTGACCTCTCCCAGCTGTTATCTCATGAATCCTTAGCTGTTTTTTTTCTGTCCTCAGTCCAGTTGCAGAGGGAGAGTTGAGAGAGTGACTTTAGTGGGTACCTAGCATCCAGCTAGGGTCAACCCACTACACCCGTTCACCCCTCAGTCTATAATTTTGCTATTAGTATGCTATGGGAGACTTTCAAAGGTCTTGGGAAGCCAAGGCAAATGATGGTCTCTGCTCTATACTTTTCTAATGAGCCAGTCATTTCATCACAGAAAGCAGCCATGCTGATCAGATGTGTTGTCCATGCCTGCTTGATCAACTCAGTCAGGAGGTATCCTTTCAGTCAAGACCACTTTCTGCTCAACTATCTGCACATCAGGATGGACTGCTCTCACACTTTGAGGAGGCTGTTCCTGAAGATCAACCTTTGGCCCCTTTGGCATCCTCCCATGACTACCAGTTCCCTGTCCCTGAACAAGCTGTCTTGAAGTTCGTGGTCATTATTCTGACAGTTGTTTTCTCAGGTTCTTCAGCTCTGTTGTCTCACGATGACTGCAGCAAAGACTACCACTGGCTATCGCATCCCCTCAAGCAGTTCCAGCAGCACACCTCTTTGTCAGTCCATCCAGCACTCCCATCAAAAAATTATCTGTAGAGCTCCTGACTTGGTTCTCACACTCATCCCTCCTCCCAACAGCAGATAACTCAGAAGCAATAGGCTTGCAAAACTTCATTCACCTCTGTTTTTTCTAATTCAAACACATCTGAAGTTACCTTTAGCCATTTTTATGCAACAGAACCTAACCTGGGGTATCAGATTTCCTCATTGAATTCTTTAGCTTGCACGTTTATGCATAATGTCAATTTTTGGATGTACGGTTCTGCTCAATCAAAAATTACATTTGATGCAGTAATTCCTGGAAGGGAAAGTCTGCATTACAGGGTGTTAATGAGAAATCAAATGAGGTGAGTAGAATCATACCTTGCAGCATTAGAAGTCAATTACTTGGAGGACACAGAGAAATGATTTAGTTAAAATAAGAATCCTTCTGGCCTCCTGGCAGTATTCAAGCCCAAACTCAAGTGAAATCAAAATATATTCTTCCTTTTCTTTAATATCAGCACTGCCTGATTCTTGACAAAATCTAAAGAAACTTTATCAATCAATTATGAAAAAAATTGAGTTTGTCTTTTATGTTTCTGGTGTAAATTAAGCCAGTCAGAAATCTGAGAAAAACTTTCAAGTGTTCTCACACAATCCTCTGCACTACTGAGTGCTTCTCCTAACTCAGCTATAGTCTGCAGAAGTTGTGGATGCCTCATCCCTGGAAGTGTTTGAGGCCAGGTTGGATGGGACTTTGAGCAACCTGGTCTAGTGGAAGGTGTCCCTATCCATGGAAGGCAGTTGGAACCTGATGACTTTCAAGGTCCCTTCCAAACCAAACGATTCTATGATTTTATAATAGATTTAAAGGGAGTGAAATGTAAAGGACTGTAGTTCTCCAACTAGCATTGTCCAAAAGGACACATTTCCAGTTAAGCTTAGTGTCAACAACACTGTGGTCATATAGAATCATGGAACCATTAAGACTGGAAAAGACCTCTCAGATGACCAAGTCCAAGTGTCAACCTAGCACCACATCTATGTTCACCATTAAACCATGTCCTCAAGTGCCATATCCACATGTTTTTTGAACACTTCCAGTGATGGTGACTACACCACTTCTCTGTGTGGTATGTTCCAACGCTTTGCATTCACTTCCATGAAAAAAAAAATCCTAATATCTATTATAAACCTTCCCTGGCACAACCTGAAGTAATTTGCTCTCATCCTATCACTATCACCCGGGAGAAGAGACTGACAGCCACCTCTCTACAACCTTCTTTCAGGTAGTCATAGAGAGCAACACAACACGAAACCTACTTACCTGTACTGCCAGTAGTTTGCATCTACAGACACTTTATTGTTTCAACATTTGGCATTTGACTCATGCTGTCAACTTATTTCTCACACACATCTTGTCAGATGCACGCTTGATCGAAGTAGAAAGGCCATCCCCATTTCCATTTTTCCTTGCTTGTGTGCTTTCATGATAGTTCTTTTTTTCTCCTTTCAGAAAAGAAGTTTAGAACGGAGTAGATTAGTACCTTGCTAAATTTATGGATTTTGTTCTTAGCCTTCATGAAACTCAGATTTCATCTCAACTGCAGCATTCCTCATCTACCAACACAATCACAGATGTGCTGCTTTAATGTCCAGTTGTGTCCCAGTTAGTTAAAGCAGCCGGGAGTGGTTCATCACTGTGTGGGTGTGACCCAAACTGTGTATTCTATACCCTCTATGCCATTCCCCAGAAACTGTTAACGACAGGCCATTTGCAGCAGCTGCCCAGAGCACACCTGACCCCTCAGGCTATAAGCTGGGTGTTAAGAGGCCTGTGAGATAGGAGGATGTTCCTGTCCTCATACCCAGGACTCACAATCACCCATTGTGGGACTCCCCACCCTGGGGGAGGGGCTGGGCATTCCTGCCTGAACCTGGGTGTATACAATCTGGCAGTCTGGGACTTCTGACTCCACTGGTGGGATCCAGGCAGGAGGACCAGAACCTCGATGGGACTGCGGCCACCAACCTCGACCGAACTGCAGCTGCCACCCTCGACCGGACTGCAACCACCGCTCTCAGCCAGACTGCGAGCCCCAGTCTCACCAACAGGTTTTTCCTGTTTTTACTTTGGACTTGGGGGACCACGTGGGGCTCGGCTGGTGGCCAACGAACACCATTGTGGTCCTGCCCCTGGGCGCTGANTGTGTTCGTGCCCCAGGGCACTGAGTGTTGTGGGTTAAAACCAATTGTCTGCAAAATTGTATTCATTATATTATTTTCCTTAAATTGTAATTCTGACTTATAATCTCTTTGGGTTGGGTTCATTTCTCCTGCTGGTTTACCTTTAAACCAACACAAGTTGATACTGGAAAAATGAGAACAATGACCTTTGTGTTAATTAACTAACCCAAAGAAGCTACTTAGATGGAAAGTCTGGAACTCAGCAGGGCAGTACTTTACATATTTTATCCATATCTTATGTTAATTATGAGTGCAAAAAATGTTGCCTTATAATTCCTTTGTTTTAGCCTTACAGTTCCTTTATTTAGGAAATAAATAGCCTTGTAATGTCTTTATTTTAATTGGGGCAGACATAAATTTCCTTTCAATTTTTTTTTTTTTTTTATTCAGGTGAACTAGAGCATTAGAAACTGATCACTGGATTGTGCATATGGTGGTGAGTGATTCACTATGCTATTTTCTTCTTCCTCAAGATACTCTCATGACACATTCCCTTTTTATTTTTAGATAACATAAAGAGTTAAGCCATTATCCATGTAATTTCAATAAGAAACCTTCTCATAAACTTGCAGATTGGATCTTTTCAACATGCAAATTGTGCCTTTTCGAATACTTCAGCAGTATATCTACCTGAACTATAACAATAAAATTGCAGTACACATCTAAATAAATACAATTGTCAGATTCTCCACTCTCAGACCCTAACCTTACAATGAAAATGCCCAGCTCTAAATGCGATTCATGGCCAAGTCACCAGTTTCTTAAGCCCCTTTATAAATTACCATTTTGCTCTGAGAATATATTATCTTCAAGTTATTACTTGAAATGTTATTTGGCAGTGAAGCTAACACAGAGATTGTCAGGTTAGATTGATGCTGTTAGCCTGAAAGCACAGTCATACAGCCAGTAAGTACTGCACGGATACAGAGTTGAAACTGAGCTTCCACTGCAACAGGGCTTGTTAATCTGTCATGTTATCTACTCTGAATAAAAGATTTTGTGAGTAGGTGTCTGCAACTGCAGCAAAAGTTTCCTAGAAGGTAATGATGCAAAAATAAAAACCTGACTGATATGTCCATCACAGAATGGTCAGGGGCAACAAAGTTAGTTTCAAAGCTTGTTTATCTGCATGTTCCATTAATCAGATGGTCTTTTGGTGGAAGTTGCTTAAAAGGTCTCTTTTGGCTCCCTATTTCCTCTGAAAATACTTATGATATATGCCAACAATACAAACTCTTCAAGTCCTTCATCTGCCACTTTTGTTTAAGAAAAAAAACTTAAGGCTGGAAAAAACAAAGAACTTCTTCACTTTAATAAAATGTTGGAAAGAAAACACATTTTCTGCTCACTTTCTTAGTTTTCAGAAATTTGTCTGCATCAGGATTACATTTTGTCCCCTCTTCAAAAGAGGTCTTCTACCCATAGTCTTGGAGAGGGTTCTTCAGGGAAAATAAACCTTAGAAACTTTGGCTGTAGATCAGAGAGTCCTGTGAATGACTTGCAATAAATAGAGGGAAGATCAAAAGAGGATTAGAAACTTGCTCTGGAGAACATGAGCAGGAATGAGCAAAAGGAAAGGAACTAGTGCTAGCTTAGTTATGTTCCCACCAGGAAAATAATGAAGGAAAAAAACCATCACCTTATTCATATTTGTTGGATTAATTGCTTAATAGAAGAGTTCCTTGTATACCTGTGTTACTAATGTCCCATTGTCCTATATACCAGATAGGAAGTGACCCCTGCAGATCATTTCATGCTCATAAATGAGTTCATTATATGTCCTAAGCTCAAAGAATAGGCAGCAGGAATTTTAAATGTTCTATTTAATACTGTAACATCTTAAGATTTAGAAAAATACACACATAAAACAAAGTGAAAAAACAGACCTTCTCTCTCCTTGACTTTTCCTCTTTCTTCTTTACATAGATGGGTTTGTTCAGGCTTCCTGTAAGGCATATTTTGTGAAGGTGAAATGATAAACAGCAACTTTATTCTTTAGATTAATGAACACTGATTAGCATTTTCCCTTCTTTACTTCTCTGCAGAATTAGATAAAGGCTTATTTCAAGGTCATCTTTGTCTTTTAATCTACACTTTCCCATTTGTCTGCTTTAGGACTTGATTCACAGTAAAATGGGTTTGAATTTAGACCTGAGTACTATGAGCTGTTCTGTCATGCATTGCAATTAAATTTAGGTGATTAAATACATTATATTTCATCCTCTGACTTACCATTTTCATGGCGATAGTCTCCTACTATGTGTGACCAAATGATCTACCTTTCTGCTCACAACAGGGTACCAGGGTCTCATAGATCACAGAATCAAAGAATCAACCGGGTTGGAAAAGACCTCTGAGATCATCAAGTTCAATCCTTGATCCACTACCACCGTGGTTACTAGACCACGGCACTAAGTGCCGCATCCAGTCTAATCTTAAAAACCTCCAAGGACGGTGAATCCACCACCTCCCTGGGCAGCCCACTCCCATGTCTGATTACTCTCTCTGTAAAAAATTTCTTCCTAATATCCGAACTAAATTTCCCCTGGCAGAGCTTAAGACCGTGCCCTCTTGTCCTACTGCTGGTTGCCTGGGAGAATCATGACTGGAGGAAGTCTAGGGCTAGTGGCTCTGATAAGCACAAAATAATAATCTAATAATTTGAACCTGCACATGACCAGATTTCCTTTCTTTGGAAAACTGGGGCACAGGAAAAAGAAGAAGATGGGGAGAAAAAGGATGAGGAGCTGTAATCAGGGTAGAAACCCACACTTGGAATTGGGAAGTTCCTCTGGGCTGCTTAATGCAGACAAAATTATCTCAAGGCCAAAAGTAAGCATATCCAATAGCTAGCCAAGCAATTCTCTAGGGGATTATATTGTACTTCCTACATCAACTGTCATTTGACAATCCAAAAATGTGTTACCAAGGCAAACTGTATCTCTCCTTCTTACCAAAATGAGATGCTGGGACACAGTGAAGTTAAGAAATTCCTAATCATTGAACCACTTATCTTTATTGCCAAGGTCAAAGATAGTAGAGTAGTGGGATAGCTGTATCTGGAAAGTAATGATTAAATGATGAGTTCATAGAAATTAATAATAATTTTCCTTTTGACTTCTGCAACCAAGCAAAGTCATGAATTTAGCTCAAATCTTTGACTGACCAACTGCTGCTTTACATCATGGCAGAACCACATTCCTCTCATGTGGCCTGAGAGATGTCCTTCAAAATATTTCCTTTCATGATAATGTCGAAGAATAGAGGAAAAAAACTGCTCAGATCCTGTATTTGAAGTATACTGATTTATGCCAAGAAATTCAGCTGAAGCTCATCCGAGCCTTAAGCCATTTCACTCTATAATAGGCCTTGCAACTCATAAAGTGCAATTGCTAGGAAACATAAACTCTACCTGATGTCAGTAAGGCTATTTATTTGGATAAGGACTGTCAAATGCATTTAAGCTTGATTCTGTAATGATAAGAACATAAAATCAGCCAAATTGAGTAATACTGGATCCAGATCCATCCTAGTCAACTGCCTGTCTTGAAAAGTGGCTTGGGAAAATGGGCATCCACACAGTAAAGGTTCCCCTGGAGCCTCTGTGACTGTTCACTCAATTCTTGATTAGGTTTTGACTAAGCCAGCTCATGCTAAATCCTGATGTATGCTGGAAGCAGTACTATCAGGTCAAAGTCAGAGTATTACATAGGCAGGACAGGTGGCCAGGAAGAGCCAGAGGGCCGTGATCACTAACAAACTGCTGTTCTCTGGCAGTCATTATCTTTTTCATGGCAGCTTCCTCATAAGTTAACGGATTCTGGAAATGGTGTAGATCAAACCTCCAAACTGGAGGGTATAAAAAATCAGCTTACTTAAAAATCTTCAGAAGCATATTCAATAGCGGCTGAACTGACAGATGAGGCCTCTGTGATTCCTGCTGTGATAGAAGGGACACCTGCATTGTGACAGAGGAGGATGGATGAGTGTTCTCACTGTTGAGTAGGTAATTAGTTAAATTAAATCACAGAGTAAATTGTCCTGTAAATCTGAGAGATTTGAATGGACTATAAAGTTTAAATCACAGAGTACAGCGTCCTGTAAATTTGAGAGATCTGAATGGACCTAGATATACCTCCCATTCAGGTATAAGAGTGCACTTCCAACGTCAGAGGTTGTATCCAGATAACTGTCTTTAACAGATGCTGAAGGCTGTGAACTCATTTTGGCCCCTACAGTATCATGTGACAATGAATTATGCAGTTTAATTATTTATAATATGAAAATAATATCTCTAGAAAGAAAGCAATACTTTAAGTGAATTGTAGGGCAGTTTACTTAGTCAGACGCTCTGTGGATCATGTTGCAATGCCTGGGACATTGCAAATACCCCAGACAGTGATACCATGAGCAAAGGATATACATTAGAAATGATCTAGTTCCACTTTCTTGCTATTAGTAACTCACTGAAGTGGGATGGGAGCCACATCTTGTATATCCCAATAAGCCACAAGGGAGAACAGGGGGAAACATTTCAGGAAGAGGTCTCAGTTCGAAACTGTTTATGTTAGTAAAATTGACTGTGACTTCAAGCACACTGCTCAGCAGATTGTTCCACTAGGCAGCTCAAGAAAATTATCTGAGCATCTCTTCAGTTTTACTAGCAGAAACATGACCTGCTACAGTAACAGCAAATGCTGCCAATTTTCATCATTACATGTTTGAAAGAAATTCTTATTGCTTGAAGTATAGGTATTTCCTGGTAGATGGTCCAGTGAACAAATAGTAACAGAGAATTTCGACTTCTTCTTATGTTGGCAGCCATATAAGAGATTTATAAAGGAACAAAGTGTATTTTGATTTCTTTACTGCCCTTCATACAATAGGAAGTGTAGTCTTAGGAGACAATAGTATTAGGAGGCTATCAAATCCAGCAAAAATGTTCAAAAGAAGGTAAGTCAGAAGGTAATTGTGTCTTCACCTCATCTTTCAATTCTTGCTAAAATTAGATAGCTACATGGCTCACGTACAGAATCTGAACAATTTTTCCCTCTGACATAGTTGTCAGATCCACAAAAACTCTATATACTCTTGCTGTGGAAAAAACCCCACAAACATACAGAACAAAACTGCAGCTTTAGAATGGGCAGGTAAGCAAATTTTTGATGACAAATTGAATTAGGATCACATCAGGAACTTAGAAAGGATTGCCAGATTGTCCTGGCTCTTTCCACACTACTGGGAATTCATCCTTGCTACTTTGTCAGAGAACCAGACTTAAAGTAATTTGGTCACGTTTGTTGGTATGAGAAATTTTGCAGGACAACAGTGTACATATTATTCATTTGTGTTTGTCACCAGACTTTTAAAATCTCAGTGTTTTTGTGTTATATTGCCTTAGATGGCTGAATTAACAGCTGCCTACCAACAGGTGGGCTGTCCCATAAAGCAGAAGTTGAGGCGATCAACTCTTGCTGCTGTCTTTACCCACTCAGACTGATGGCCAAGCACAGATAACCCCTTTTACCACTGTGGCAACGTCGCATCGAATTGCTGTGATCAGCTGGACAGAATTTGTTACAGAGTCACAGTCACAGAGTCTTCCCAGCTGGAAGGGACCCACAAGGATCATTGAGTCCAATTCTTAAGTGAATGGCCTCTACAGGAATTGAACCTGTGACCTTGGCATTATTAGTACATTTGCAGCAAAGCTTTCCAGTTGCAGCCCAAATGACTTAGCCTCAAGCAAAAAGGAGAAGGTAAACAAAAGAGGAGAGGCAAGCAGCAGATACCACTGACAAATAAGCTCCCCTGGCATTTGAATTTATGTAATTTAGTCCCAAGTTTTGGTTGTGTTATTAGTGGCTTTCCTTGTGAAGGCAGGTCTGACTGACTGCTCTGAAGTCTCCAATTCTATTTATATCTGAGATTGTTCAGAAATTTTTTTAGTAGTTTGTAGCTCCTTGGCTGTTTTTAAGGAGATGGGAAGCCATAGCAATGTCAAAAAGATCTACTGAAATACACAGAAAGAGCAAAAAATCCATTCAAGCCAATAAAATATCACCATATGACCCACAACTAGCAAGCAGAGATTTCCATTTCAATTGATACTTCTGGAACAACAAAATATTCAACTCTTATCAAGTGGATTCCCAAATATCCAGCAGAGGCAAAATAATCCATGGAGATTAAGAGCTTTCCTCACAAGCCTGCCTAATTTTAAAACACAAGCACAACAAGCTTTCAAATGCCTGAGGCAGAGTTCTACAACTCGATGAAACCAAAAAACTACTAGATTCCAGAAGCCTCAGTAATGTCTCCTGTACATGAGTTGATCTCAGCTATTGGGTGTTCTGACACACCATGTGTCTCTCTCTCAGAGATACCTTTGCTAATCTGAAAAAAAAAAAACACCTTTGCAAGTTCTGGAGTCACCTATCAGTCAGCCTGTATCCATAAAAAAATCTGACCGCATCTCATCTTTTTTCTTCTGTACAGAAAAGGTGAAGTGCATCTGGAATCTCAGGAGGAAGTTTAAAATGGAAAGTATTATTCAGAGCTCCTTCATGTCCTCTTCTTTGGGGCCATTCAACAGTTTTGCAAATTCTGCATCTTATTTAGATCAGCAATTCCTAACATGAAATATTATGTTGCAGTCACATGGTGTTCCGCAAAAGATATTTGTTGCCTTTTATTTTACATAAACAGTAAAAGTTTAAATCGCTTTAGCAGTCTAACTTCTCTTGGCCATCGTAAGAAAAGGAAAGACGTTCCCAGTGCATCCTATGACGATTCTTGGAATGTCTTAGTACATGTCATTGTATATGTTCCTCATCGAATATACCTAATACAATGTACCCCCAAGTAGAAGAGCAAGCACAGGAAAAAATCCCAGTGTATGGCAAGTAAATACAGACAGCCAGAGAGAGCTCAGTCAGAGCTCCTACTTAGAGTAGGAGTAGTTTGCATTCTATTTTTCCTATGTTCCTAAGCAAAGATATTAAAGTAACTAAACTAAGTAGTTATCACATACGTTTATTGTCTCCATACCACTAACAGCATGTATTTGGAATGTCTTTTTTAAAGAAAAAATAATTTAATTCGTTTAGCTTTTTTTTTACATTTTTATGTGATTTTGGTTGCCAAAAAAGAAAACTAATTTTTAGTATTCTTCCTGGGCTACATGCAAATTGCTGGGTTTGCTTGTTTTAAATTAGCAGCTATTATAAATCTGGGAAGAGTTTAGTGAGATCCACTAGCAGGCAACAACAGTATCTCTGTTCAAACCCAAAAGCAGAGCAGTTGGCAATTTCGAAAAAGATGTCATTAGGATGCCTCACTTTCTCCCTTTTTTTAATATATTTCATTTTCTCTTATTTTCATGCAGTCAAAACTATTGCAGTCTAAAAAGACACAACAGTCCTGTTTAGATTAGAAAAAAATCTAACATCAACCCTGCCTGACTGTCTAGAAAAATGGTACTTGCTGTAGCAATTACAAGGATGATTTGAGCTTTTTCTCTAAGGGAAGCAAACCTAGCTCTTCTCTAAACAAAGCAATGTGTTCCTGCAAAAAAAAATGTAAAAAAAATGTTATTATTCTGTCAAAATTTCTAGAAAGCTGCTCTGATCGCCTTAATGTTTCTCGCAGCAGGCAGTGAGGAGACATTTGTAGGGCCTTTAATAAGTTTTCTCAGACATGCTTGCTGAGCAAATGAATCCCTGTGAGTGGCTGTGAGAAGCAGCAGATCACTGCACAGCTGCATCTGCGACTATAAGGAGACATGCTGGGTGAGATGTTAAAAATCCCACTTCTCCCTCTAAAGAAGCCTATCCTGTATTCAGATGGCCTTTGCTTGCCTCAATATCTAATGAAATTTTTGAGACAAATGCCACTGGTTAACAAACGTCACGAGTTAAGAGCTTAGCTTCTGTTCATTACATTCAGATATGGTAGCGTCTTGCAAGATTTCAAGCTGGGTTTGCAGCTATCACTCAAGCTGAGCTCCAAAACTTAGAGTGGGCTTCTCATGTGGCATTGCAGAGCTTTCCCTCTGCTCAAAATCCTGCTTGCCTACTATTCTGGAATACAGACAGGCTCATTTTCTTTCATTTGTTATGAATGACATGCACATACTTCTGGTTTCTGCATGTTTGACAATTCTCTGCATCATCATACATGAGACGGTAGTGTCCTCGCTGGTAACCTACCTGCAATAGTCATGTCAAAAAGGAGGAACGCCATGGCAGATATCCTTCTTCCAAGAGGCAGGAGGTTTGTGCTGGGAAATAAAAGTCACATGTCAACTCAAGAACAGTCAACAATAAAACATGAGTAGTCCCATCCTAAATAAAACCAGGGGTTTTGTCAGAATCTACTGGGAAATAAAAGTCACATGTCAACTCAAGAACAGTCAACAATAAAACATGAGTAGTCCCATCCTAAATAAAACCAGGGGTTTTGTCAGAATCTACTGGGAAAAAAAGTGAACTGCAAAAGATTTTGATTAAAGAAACATAAAACACCAGATGGCAACAGAAAAGCAGAATCTGTCAGAGAAGTAGTATTGCTATTAGCATCAGATTAAAGCTTTCTAGGCAAGTGACGCTGGCCTCATTTCAAGACACGGGACTCTCAAGAGAATATGATGTCCAGCAACACTGTTTTCAATATTTTACTGGTGGGATACTGTTCTAAAAAATAAACCACTGCTTTGTGAACCTGAACAAAAGGAGGCCAAATTTGTTTGGACTAGCTGGTTCTAAAATTACTTTATAAGTATTTTTAATTCATACTTTATAAAAATTGCTGATTCTACTTGAAGTTTTGTACCATCCAATTTTCCAGTGCTTACTAGAAATCTATGCAAGGAAAGATAGTGGGCTTTTACATAGAAACCTTTATCTCTTTTCTGAAGCTAGGATTTTTTTTATCCAAACTTTGACCCTAATAAGTCATTTATATCATAAAATAAATTATTCCATCCTTCAGAAAAAAAGATAAAGAATAAATCAGAGGTATTATGGCATCAAGGAAGCATCAATGTCTTCCTTTTAGAGCTGGTCTGAAGCCTAGGGAGGTTGTTTCAGGGAGATCATAGCAGTTGGACTTAAAAGTAGTATTCAGAGGGAAAATCAGATGAATGAGTCAGCTGTCTTTGGAAAAGGATGCACCAGCATGTATAGGGTCATCACCATATTTCAAGAAGACAAACATATCAGTAAGGTGGCAAACAACAGTTCTCCCAACAGCCTTGGTAAATCAGTGGTTAGGGATATCCATTTAAACAGCTACTTTTTTGTCACTGCCTCTGATGGTGTCCTTAATGTAGGGTGCCAACACTGATAGCTCCTGACTTGTAATGCATTTTTTTCAGGTGAAAATGTTTTTTTAGCTCAAGGCAAATATACCATCTCACACTAACATACCTTCTGCTTCCATCTTTTTATAGCTGTAAATCCGCTTTACTTAAGATTTATTGAAAGACATAAGTATAGAATTTGATTGCAATTGTCTCTAAGGCTTTTACAGATAAAATCTGTCTTTAAGGATAGCAAGCTAGCTCAGTTCAAAGCTACTAGTTTGTCTACAAGAGATGTGGCTTAATTTATGTGTTCTGCTTACACTTTCTGGGTAACATGGAGGAAATCTTTTGAAAATACTACTGAAATGGTAACTAAAGGCATTCTGTCTTTCAGAGAAACGTGATGATGTTTCTCTGGAGAATAGAAATAAAGGTTGTAATACCTTCTGGTTGTAATACCAGACACCTTCATAAACACTTTATGTAAATTACTGCTACACAACCTAACAGATGTTTGGAACTGTTCACTGAGCCAAGTGAGCACTTGAGTTCAGTTTTGCCACCAAAATGACATGGTGTTGGCAAAAGAGAGCAGAGCACAGGCTCTGTGCTGAAGATACTCTTCAGGAACCAGTAAAAACACATCCCATTCTAATATTTTTGTTTTAAAGAAAAGTCCAAAAACTAAAAAAGATTGTTTTACAAATAGCTTAGCTATAACGAGTTGAAAAACTAAAGACTAGGAAGACATGTTGGTACAACAGCTTTGTATAACATTATATAAGTTTGAAACTACCTTACATTAACACAGGGGATGTATTTTTAGGTAACATGATTCACCACATAACTATGACAACACACTTCAAACATCTGAAAATAAACCAATATTCTTATAAACTATTTTAAAGCAAAAAAGAGCAAAAACCAGGCTTTTCATAGTAGGCATTGCAACTCAACAGGGTCCAGACTGCCTCACAGAATTTGGAACAACTCTCTCTGCCTTAGGACACTCCATGGGTGCCTGTATTTACTCCCTATTCCTACCTACTAGTCTCAAAACCAATGCCAAACTTCTTTAGCCTATTTTGATCCGCACCTAAAAACACAGGGAATAAATCTTACAACATTCATGGTTCATCTAAAGCATAATTACTTCTGCTCACTAGAAAAGAGTATGTTCTTTTTTCATGAAAACAAAATCAGATAATATCAGGTAGGGATGCTGATTCTAGATGACAATGCAAAGGAATGAACCAAGATCTGTTGTCTCAAGAAATATGTAAATCCACGGAGGAGAAAGATTAAGACAGTCTGTTTTTCATCAGTGCAAGACAGTTCTTATTCTGCCAGAATTTCGCATCTCCCCTCTGTCTAAGGAAAAGGCTCCTTTTGTTTGTTACACCGTATGCCTGGCATGTGCAGCATGTGCTCCTGGGCTTCATGATCTTGAAAACAGTTTGCATGTCTCATCAGAAAAGTGATAGAAACATGAGAACAGCCACAGGCATGGGAAATAGCATTCAGTCCTGCAAATTCACCATGTACTCCAGCAGAAGTATGAAGCCAAGTGAGCAGCTTTGGGTTCGGCTTCCTGACAAAACCGTGACCCTAGGGAGGAGCACAGTCATTTCCATCCCTTTGAAAAGGTGATGCTTTCCTTCTTTCTGTTTTCTTCTGACATTGTTCAAGATAAAAATCCTTGACATCAGGTCATTTGCCAGTGTGCAGCCATATCTCAAACCTCCCATATTTTGGATCTGTGCTATCACACTCTACCAGTTTTTCTTAGATAAACAATAAAAAATTAATTACAATTGTGCTATATAAATAAAAATAGATTATTTGGGGACAGATTTTATAGAAACCAAAGCAGTAGTTATAATCAACCAAAACTGCATGTGTTCAAATTTAATATTCTAGTTAACTTAAAATTACATACCTGAACCTAAGCTTGTACCTCTATATTCACTTTTAAGTAATGAGGGATAGCTACATTTCAAAGGCAATTCAACTCGTCATAAAACAAGAGTTTAATGTGAATACTCCTCTGGATGTGTGTATATCTCTCAAATGACAGTATATCTTAGGATGACTAACTTAGAATTGTATGTCTAATTTTTAGAATCTCAAGTTTTGGCAGATGCAACCCACCACGAGTATGCTAATCTATCTGTGAGAGGCACTATTAAGACAACTTGGATAAAAAAGAATTTAAAGAAGTTAAATGATACTGCAGTTCCCATTACAACAATGTTTTTCTCCTGCAATCATTTCACTAGCCACAATAAATATTTTTTAGTGATATCTCCTGAAATGAAGCGTACATGCACCTGGGACCGCCAGCAGGGCTGTACAGCCTGTAAGCTTTTATGTGAAATGGCACAACCATCAGATGCAACATCTTTGCAGTACTTCTTTAGCATGCTATTATGGCCTAAAGAGCCTATGATACAATGTGAAAAAGATTGTGTGGCAACGTTGATGACAGTGAGTTTTATCTCCACTGCACTCAAGCATCTGGGTTTTAGACATTCATAAATAAATCTCAAAGAAAAAACTAAAGAAAATAAAGGCAAGTGAGTAATATATTAAATTGTCTGTAAAACATTACAGAATATTATCTCAAAACCTAGAAAACAAAGATGTAATCCAAATCCTCTAGCTCTCAAATTCTGGGTGTTCCTGCTGCATCTAAATCTGAATCTAAATTTATCCCCAATTCTAAATCTAAATACAAATACTTCATAGTCCAAGTAAAAATCAAAAGCTTGTCATATTTCCTACTATTACTCATCACAATGTCACTGCTATTATTGTGGAAGAAACTGTGAGAGAGCAGCAGAATGTCATTTTGCACTATTTAGAAAGACCATCAAGGCCAAAGATTATGATACCATTTGGTAAAGAGACATGGACTTGACTTCTATTGTACAGACCAATGCTAGTGGCCTCAAGGAACCAGCAATGTTTCAAAAGAAAGAAGATGATAATACTGGTATTACTGAAGCTCAGAGCCATGTACCTGGAATGTTAAAATATCCAGGACACAGTATTTATACAGCATGCCACGTGTAAGGGAAGTCCTAGCACTGGCCCTGACACTAGACAGTGCTGACAAAATTGCCAATGAAAACCTGAACACATATGCATTTGACAGATATATATGGCCCTTATCTCAGGAGATATCTGAAAGATGTACTTAAATTTTCTGCTCTTCATGGAATAGCTTCGACTTCCTTGGCTCTGAAAAAATTTAAACTTTGTAACTGTTAAAGCTGAATGTTCTCAGACTGGGAGAACTGCACATCTTTCACCTAGGGATGTCAAAACCATTAGAGTCTTTCTCACTGCATAGTCTACCATCAGGAAGCCCTGACAGCAATTAGAGAAAAAGTAGGGCAAGCTGACCTGAGGTTAAACAAATGGTAAATATCCATTTTCAGGCAACTAAACTGAGCCTTTGGGTCCAAATCAGTTTCAGACTAGGAACCTTAAAATGTCTCCACGTAGGTGTCTATAGATGTCTAAATTCCTATTACAGGCAATAGAGACCCAGGAAGCATTTCAGCTCATGATAAAACAGACATCTAGAGGATGAGTCAGCTGCCTACACACTGGTTTGCAGTGGCATTTGATATGTCTCTAAGCATGATGATGCCATATGGACCTCTGGGAGATTATTGCCCTTCTAGAGCAGCACCAGATGAAATTACTGAGGACACGGGAAGTGGCATCAATGTCTCTGTCTTGTGAACAAATCATATCCCTTGTGATGGTCAGCTGAATTGCCCCTCACATCACCGACTACAAATTCTCCTCCACAGACACCACGGGGCACTAAATTTGTCAGCCTAAATTGATCTGTCCTAATCTTGAAATGAATCCCATCTGTCAGAAGCATTCAAGGAGAAAATGATGCAACAGTTATATGATGCCAGTTTTCTCCTTCAATGTAGAGACACAGAAGAAATGTTAGGCATCATGGCAATGAATGAGTATACTGTGATAGCTTGTAGAGCAAATGGTATCAACAGGAGGAGGAATGTGGTGTTGCCTCCCTGCATACCATCTGCAATAAAGATTGCAGAAGAAAAAGAAGACTGAAAGGTAGGGAAGGATTTCACAGAGAGTTACAAGACCTGATCACAATCCAGAAAAAAACATGGTTAATAAAAGGCATGAGAGATATTATTGTCAATATTCGCACCTGTTTACATGGGAAGAATTTTGTGTCAGCAAAATTCTGTAAACTTTCAGGAAAACATTCAGAGAGATGCCATGTTTTAAAACTAAAGACTGATAAATGCTAAGGCTTTTATCCCCAAATTAAGAGAAGTTAGCACACAGAGGTGGGGAAATTTTAACCTAGGCTTGCCTGGCTTTTTCACAGAGATGCCCTAGGACGATTCATTGTGCTGCTGAACAAGCAGTTCTCTGCGGGAGGTCAAAGCAAAAGAGCAAACAGCCCCCCTGTAGCTGTGATACTTATGACGCTACTTAGTGGCGCTAACACATCAAAGTGTAAGCCCCAGAAATGTCCCCAGGCTTTGCATTAGACCCAATGGACCTTGGGGAATGCACTAAGAGAGCGGAGAGAGAAAAGGCAAAGTCTGCCTTTCTGAAGGGGGCATGTTCCATCAATTAGCACAGTTATGATGAGGTGCATCTTGCTAGCAGTGCTTTCCTTTCATCTTTCACAAAATATCCAATCTTCCCCAAAGCCATAGAAGAAGTACAACTAGTAGCATATACCAGTGTTTATCATAAAAAATTCTTAATAAGACTGAATGTTTTCTAGAGCAAACCTCAAGAAACATTTTACTACTAAAAAATTAAAACAAAACTGTAACTTTTAAGACAGCTTCAGCAGTGTCAAAGCAAGATACTGTTGAATGAAACCTAGCAATGAGTTGTCTATGATTAAACAGTATCATCTAGAGGAGGATGATTTCCTCACAAGTTGAAGAATTATTTCCCTCTTGTGCAAAGAGAGTGAAAGAAAGGTAAAAAGGAGCTGCTGGGATCTCCTCCATTTTCCACAACAGTGATTGCAAATTTGCTGCAAAATTCATGGGCATCTATGAGGGAATCACAGGGGATTTGGGAGGAAAAACATTGTAAATATAAAATAATGTAATAATTACTAGTTTCAACTCAACATAATTACAAATGAGCTTCCATCAGCTACTAATTATCTTCTTGGTTACAGAGGCCATATTTTATTTAAATGAAGTGGAATGAAATGCTGGTGAAAGCTACATAAGCAGTACTAACGAGAGAACACACTGGAGGAGACACATTCCCACTTTAGGCCCTTGGACTAAGGGTCTTGTATGAAAGGTACAAGAAGAAAAAGTACACAGAAACTGAGCATCCTCCTGAGCATCTGAAAGACCCCTGGTCTAACTCAGAAAGAAATTTACTTTTCTTGAATATTAACAAACAGAACATGCAAAATTAATTTGTTATAGTACTAATTGCTCTTGAGTTCTCTCTGAAAAACTTCAACCAAAATAAACTTTTGGGATGGGGACCTTGGATCATATCCCTTTCGTCTTTCTTCAGGCACTCATGGTAGCCTTCAGCATTTTCTGCAGTCGTGGAAGTAATCATATCTTTGTTGGGTCTCTAGATGCCTACATTACCTGGGAGAAACAATTCACCCAACTGCACTTTAATGAACTTATAAAGCATCCCATGAACTGAAGTCAGATCTTTTCCCCCACACAGGAATGCCTAAACAATTTTATGTTACATTAAACTCTGAGAGCTAATTAGCATTCATAATCATGGTTATTGGAAAAAAGTCCGAGGGCTAAACAGAGCAAGGCAAAGTAACCTGCAGTCCTTGCCTCAAAACTCCACCCTAAACAGACAAGGCAGAAAAGGGCTGGAGGAAATGATATAAGATGAGAGCAAAAGGGTGTGATGACACCTATGATCTGAGATGGTCCACAAGTCAGAAAGACAGGGAAGAAGGGACCCACAAGGATCCACAAGGAAGAAAGACAGTCCACAAGGAAGACAGGCAAAGAAGAAGAAAGTGATTGTAAAGGGGATGCAAGGAAAAGAAGTTCAAAGGATCACAGTTTTACCAATACTTTGCATAGGATTAATGTTGGACTTAGTGCATCACATGGACATAAATCCACAATGAAATTAAAACACTGAAAGACAAAGACAGAAATCCTAGAATGATCAAAGACAATTAAAATCTTGTAAATAGAGCATATCCATATAAATATTTTTGACATTTAAATGTCAAAATGATTTCATGATAACAACAATGTCTATCAAGTGCAAATGAGCTTTCCATTCACCTTTTAAGTAGCAATTTAACAGGTAATTTTAGTATTTTTCCCTTTATAGACAAGGGGTATATGTTTTCTTTACAGGGTTTGTAATTTATATTTAAAAATGTCATTCTTATCATGAAACAACCATTTAATAAGTTTTGCTTATTATTTGTTCCTAGCAAGTTGACTTTTCTTAGGATCAGGGCTACAGCGGCTAAGCACTCATGGTCTTACTGTGAAATATTCTCTGCTTTGAGAAGATTTTCAGCTGAAGACACGAAGCCCTGCCATAAAGTCCACTAATGGGTTGTACTCTGGGGTCATAGACATGGCAGTAGCAAGCCTGTACAGGCATGAAAACCCTGTCAAGTGTCTCACAGTGCAGGCACCATTCTTAAAAAAAAGACACAACCGCAGTATACAAACCTTTACATACACACATTGCTTCTTAGAATAGCATAATGAATGTACATTATCTATATTTGCAGCTGGTTCAGCTTACTCATAATTATCTGGCTGATTTATTGTACATCACACTGAATACATAATTGTAATCTCCAGAGATGTAGCAGAAAGATAAAAACACCAACATAATTGATATGACTACAAAAAAATTTGAAGGCAATATTACTGTGCTGCTGAAGAGTCCAAGCTGAAGAGCACAGGTTTTCGACAGGTTTTTTTTTTCCTTTTGTCTGAAAGAGAAATAGACATTTGGCTTTAACCCTCCACTCTTACAGTGTGTTTTATTACACACGTGAAATTGTTTTTCAGTATTCATTTGTCTGAACATTAAGCACCAGATTATTGTATATGAAATATGTATTCTTTTAATATCTCTGATGAAACTCAGTGAAAATAAAAGCAGGATTGTTTTTGCAGTTTCTCTAGATAGCAACCTATGTCTCCTGTGTGTGGACTACATTTCCATCTGTGATTAAAATGATAGGTGTCTTGTGGTTTATAAAATCCAATCCTATTTACTTAGCTGTGTTTTTAATTAAGTGTGCTTTGCAGTCGAACTCTCCGTGGCATTTGTATGGAGAATGCTATAAAAATAAAATGAGTGACTGAATGTAATATTGGATAGGGATTGCTGAAATGCATTTTAATGTTTTTAAAGCATGCTCATAAAACTTATGTTGGACAGGCTAAAAATTCAGATTGCCTGGAGGAGAAGAAAATTTTTTCATTATTTAGCCAGAGTGACATATGATTAGTCATTACAGTCTGCCCAGAAAAATTAAAAAACTCTTTTATGCCACTATTTTCCTTCTGAGTTTCAGGAATTTCTACCTTACAGTTGTTTTCATCACCCATAGCAAAGCAGGTGATAAATGAGGCTTCTCTCGCTGCTCACAGATTTGCTGTTCTGGTGGCCCTGTCACAGAAATGAAGGGCTTGAAGCACCGGATGCTTGAATTCTGCCTCTTTTCAAACCATGTGTACATCTTACATCTGGAAACACAAGCACCCTTAAATTACTAGATGACATCGGATAGGAGATATATAATTATCTGGAAGTATATTCAGTACTTTGTTCTTTTATTGTTCCTACGCCCATGACTGGAACATGCAGAGCTTCAATTTTGATCCCATTCAGCTAATGCTTGTACCAACACAAAACAAAAGATGGTCTCTGCCCATAAGCAGTGTATGATCTCAACAAGAGATTTCAGAGACATACAAGGTGATGTATAGATTATGCCAGAAGGAATTATGGGCAGTAAAGTAGTCACTCTAAAAATATACATCCACTTTTGAGCGAAGTAGGTGATGCCCTCCAAAATGCCCCTACATCTCCAGCGACTATAAAAGGAATTGGGGAATTTGAGAACTAGAAAGCCACCTTAAAGTTATCTAAATGAAAAGGAGATGAATCCCCAAGAGTTAGAATAACTATTATAAATTTTTTCTGGGAAGAACAAAGATAAGGTTTAAGGAAGTCTGTATACAGAAAAAAAGAGCAAGGGAGTGGCTTTGTACATGTTTAGATTCAATCAGATTGATAGCCCTCTATGACAACTGGTAAGGCACTTCTCAGTAATGCAATACTGCAATTAATGAGTTTATAATGTATTTTTAATACATAATTCAATTTCTTCATTATCTTCTGCAGAAATAAGTCAATGCTTTGTATATGGCAGAAACTTTAGTAAGTGGCAGTGGCAAAATGTACAGCTACTGCTGCAAGTACTTCACTTTGTGAGTCAACTTTCATGACTCACTGCAAACCCTCTATTATACTGCAGATGGGAACAGTGAACATAAAGCTCATGCTCTTTCTGGTGGCCTCTTTCTCCTCTAAACCAGAATTTTCTGTGTGATCCTGTATGTGTTTGCAGTATGTCAGCTACACAGTGGTCTAAGCCCATTCTTGACTCGGGTCACTTGCCCTCCTGAATATTTGATGCAAGTGCAGTCAAAGTCTTGCATTATGCTCTGATAAAAGTTTGTGCTCATACAGTGTAAAATGATTAGGCAGTGTGGGACTGATCAAGATACAGCTAAATCCACCATCATCTTAAGTTTGCCTTTTCCTAAGCTGCATATGTGACAGCAGCGCACAAACAAAAACAGAAAGTATGTGGATCAGGCAGCAGCACACATATGCCTATTTTTCACCTCGACAGTGTAGTTAAGTACACAGCCTCTTGGTGCCTGTCTGGATATCCACTTTTATCACAGATCTTCACTTGCGGAATAGGGATCATACCAGCTTCTTTGTCATCTTGCTTGTCTATCCTGGATTGCAGAAAGAGAAACAAAATCACAAATACTCCAGTGAGTGTTGACTAGAGATTTTTTTTGTGTGCGTTTTTAGAAGGTTCAGCTTCTCCTGATAGTTTTTGTATTAAAACAGCAAAAGGCTGTTGGTTGAAGAAGAAAATTCTATTCTGTATTGTGAACCTAAGGGTATTCTCTTCAGTCTTATACATGTAATGAGCATAGCAGTCTAACAGTTGAGATTACCCATTTAGCATGCACTATTTGGGTATATTGTGAAAATTTAAAGTGTGGAGGCTGTTACAAAGCCATACAAGCAGAGGTGACTATTTCTGAACACCCACTTCTAACATGTTCAAGTCATTGTGTGGGCACTGTTTGAGTTGCCTACATGTTCTTTGGCTGTGTACAAATCTTAAGATTTTAAAATGGGAAGTATTTTTACTTGTTGCATCATGCTGTCTTGTAGACAAAGCAGTGAATTTTGATAATATTAAATTTTGTGGCTTAATGTGGGCTGAGGGCATAAATGGAAGATGAATGTTCAGCCTAAAGGGAGAGACGGGAAAGCATTCTGCCTGTTCCCCATTGATGAACAAGGGGATGTGTACCAGAAGACAGCAGCCTTTGAAGAACAAGCTTCTGCTCTACCACCAGCATTCTTCTCTCAATAAATAGTCTGGTATATAATTTTCAAGAATAGTAAAGAATACAAATTTAATCTTTTATTATCTTCTCCACATCCTTAATTTTGCACTTGGATGGAATTCAAGAGATTGTGAATGGGTGGAATCTTCTACAGTTGTCTTTTGTATTGTTACACTACCCGTGATCTTTCCAGGAAAAACATAGCATCCCACCGAGTCACAAGAAATAATGGAAGCAAGCATAACAATGTTCTGTTTTCAAAAAGTATTCATATAAGAGGTTGGAAACAGCACAATATTGATGAGCTATGTAGGGCTCTTGCTTACACACTCAGCTGACAGAAATTGTGGCTGTTGCACTGAGTAGAGCTGGACAGAATAAGGTTTACAGGAACTCAAGGTCTCTTCTGTGATAACATTCTTTAATTACTGATCATGAAATTAAGTCTCATTTTTAGGCATCCAATAATAAACAGTTAAGCATTCCTGACTCCAGAAATTTGCAGATATTACAATGATAAAATCCGCTCTGCACGGTCAACACAACACAACTGTTTCTAGCTCCTTGGTTTCTTTCACCACTGGACTTAGAAGAAGAGCTAGCTACAGCATATGACATATGAAGGTTATTATGTCATTACTGATTATTACACACAAAAAGAGCTTGGTACCAGTCTCTGGAACATACAAAAATGATAATAAATCTCAATATTACTGATTTTTTTTCCTGAGCATTTATCAGTTTTCTGTAAAATAATACACTTGTAAGATAGTTAATGAATGGGGGGCATTTGAGGCAAATAGTTTTAGCAGTTCAGTTCTTTCTGATGTGTCGTTTAGGGATAGGAATCAGAATTGCTTTGCTGCTGTGATTTGGTGCCTCCACTGCTGATTTCTCACCACTGCTGATGGTGTCACCATTGCATGGAGAAGAGCAGCTCTGAAACCTCGCACAGCAATGGCGGGACAATGGTGCAGGATGTAGTGTCTCTTTAGCCAACTCAGTCATCCCTGGGAGCAGGAGAGAAGCAGAAGGATGACAGAAAGGGCAGTTTGGGTGGAATAGTGGGAAAATCGGAAACAATAGACTGTGGGGTTTTTCAAGCAGGGGATTTAAAACAGAAAAAATACAAATTTCTTACCTCCTTCCCGCTGCAAGAAGCATGTGCAGAAAGCTCCCTCCCTTTTGTCCCCTTCCACTTCAGAAAAAGTTTCAGGCACCTTTTGCCTCCATTTGTCTGTGCTCACCTGCCAAGTCAGAGACTCCAACTGGGCACTGTATATCCTACAGCATTAATGAGACTGAGCAACTCCAGGCATGCTGCCTATCCCCCTCTTCATAGCAAGTGATACTGCCTGTCCATTAGCCACCCTCCCCAAGTTTGACTTAGCCAGTCTGCCTTCATTGCACATCCACTTACAATCAATCTGCCACGTTATATGTATGCCATTATTGTAGTTACAGCATACAGTATGTTTTATATATTCACCCAGTTTATTTCATCTTTTGTTCCTATAATATATATATATATCTCCTTAATCCAATATAGGCAAAATCACTCAATTTCTCTCAGTTCTTTGGCTTCAGTCTTGTTGCAGGTATTTGTCTTGTCAAGTTCAAGTAACAAAACACATTTACTACTTGCAGTTGCAAGAATTATAAAACAGTTTCTTGCTTTGCTTAATTTCATCAAACCAGGAGGCTTGGTAGTACTGTCATAACAGGAATTTGCAGCGACACAACACTGAAATAACTCCTGCATCAATTTGTTCATATCAGGGCAGAAGTTTTTCAGTGTAAGAGAATCCCAGGGGAAATTAGGAGGAATACTGAGCAGACAGAGAAAGGATAGCTATATAGCTTACTGATTTCAAGACACCTTGCTGAAATACTAGCTACTTCTTTTTGCACCAGAGGGAACTGTGCTGAGAAACACCGTTACAAGTCCATTGCTTCACTCACTGATTTGATAAAAATGGAACAAAAAATTACATTTGGTACCTGATTCTTCAAACTGTTATGCAGCTGCTGAAATACAGGTGCTTGCAAGAGCCCTGGTGACTCAATTTTACGTGTGCGTTAAGTACTTCCAAGATTAAGACCACAGGTGCATAATAATAGCTTCTTGAATTATGCCACTAGAAGTGGAGATCAGTCTATCCATGAGATTTTTGTGATCAAGGTGTTCCAATCAATATTACATTACTTAATCAATAGGTATAAAAAGCATTCTTTTTGAAGCTTGAGAACCCATATACTAAGGAAAGCTTGAAAGAATCTTAGGAAACCTAAGATATCCAAAATCCATATGAGATAAAGCAAGGACACAGGAATCAAAGCAGAACACAAGAATCAAAGCAGGACTTCAGTGTTTTTTCGAAGTAAAAATCAATCATAGGATACAAGTGTGAGGACCACAAGATCACAAAATATATTGGAATTAAATGCCAGACAGCTGTAAAAGCTTGTTTGAATTCATGGACATCCCAGAGCTTCTTACAACAGTCTCTTTATTGTTGATTTTTTCCTTTTCTCAGAACCAAAATAAGCTTAATAAAAACAAAAAAGCTATAACATCATCCCCGCTAGTACTGCAGCAGAATAATGTAAAATTGAATAGATTAGCTTAGATTGAAATATTTTTTTGCATCATAACAGAGCCATTATGGGATATTTGGTTACCGTAGAAACACAGATAATGAAAGAAGCATTGTTACTAAATCATGAAACTTGAAATAAATTAATACAGACGTCGGAACCTGTAATACATAGCCTCATGTATTACATTAAAGGACTGATCTCACTGACACCCCACTGCCAGCATGTAAACTCCAACTTTACTGATTGTACAAATCTAAAAAACAGGTTGTCATTCAAATGAAAGAATCAGTCTTTGTTCAATGTTTGCAAATAAAAATAAGATCTCAAGTTTTAAGAAATTGCTGCTACATGTTTGCTGCTCATCCATATTAAACAAATATTCTTAAACAAGAAAATAGTACTGCCTAAAGGGTAACATTTGACAAAGAGGGCAGAACCACAGAAGATAGTACAACACTTAGGCAGAATCTGTAACTGCTAGAAATAACTGCTTTTCTAGCACATCTATTTTCTGAGTTTTAAGGTTAAATACCATTCTGTTGTTATGTTTTTTCCCTCAAGGTAAATAAGAAGCCCTTTGCCTTCTCTATCAAACAACTTTGTCAACAACTACGGAAACAGGTTTCTACTCCGCTTGACCACACTGAAAAAGCTCAGCCTCTACTGCCACTATGCAAAAGGTGAAACCCATAGGTAGCCTGTGTGAAGGTCTATGTGGTGAGGCAGTGCTATGTGTGTGTACTTGTGTCTTTTTTTTTCCCATACATATGAAAATTTAGCATCAGCACTCACAGGAGCAAATTTAAAACTCAAAATCTTCAACAAACTTGCAAAACTGGCCCTTTCAGCTCGCCCTAATAGAGTCTGCCATTCTCAATTTAGCCTTCCCATCCCTCATTCTTCCTTCTCTTCCCTGGTTTTCCTCCCAGTGCCCCTCACACACAGACTTGTCTGTTTTGATAAAGAGGTGTGCCAGTGCAAATTTAAAACCTCCTTGTAAATATTTCTGCTCCAATAATTTCAACCATATTTGCTTGGAATTAAGTTCTTCATTACTGTGTATGCTGCCAATTAGGGAACACAGTGTTCTACCAGCTAAAGTTCATTACAGCAACGTGAACTATAAATATCATAACTAGAGAAAGAGAATGAAAAATAAGGAAGGATGTAATCTAGTAACTTTGGTTCTTACCTTAGCCTTAACGATCTAATGCATCACAGTTATATGAAAATCAATGTTATTCATGATAGAGGACAGATTGAGATCCAAAGATAGGGTTGTGATACATAGCATTTACTACATAGTGACTAGTCTCTGACGGGGTTTGACAGCTTTCTTGAGAAGAGGGTCTGGATTTGAGGTGTTGCATTTGCAGGACTAGAGAATTTAGGAAATCTTGCTTTTTCTGTACTGCAGTCACACTTCAGTCACCTTCCACTAACAGAAGTTAACAGCAATATATTAATATTCCTTGATTCTGATTCTATTATTGCATTGTTATAAGAGCAATTAAGGGAAAATTACTCTCCAGTAAAGCTGTTAATTATATTATCAAATTCCACCCTGCCCCCAAAACATAACAACTGGTGTCATGTGTCTACCTTGCAGACAAAAAGGAACAAAAAAAAATCCATAAAACACAGCCTAATTCCTTTCTTCCCAATGAGAATTTTACAGGATGTGAAATATCAGCAAGCATCTGAAATAAGATGTGGCACTTTTCACACATGAAACAGGGATGTAATAAGAAAAGGTGAATTTCTAGTTTGTACCTTGTGTTTCTCATGCTTACCCTTTCTCTAAAAAAGATGAGCGGAGAAAATGTTTGGATATTTCCAGCAGACTTCTAGAAATCCTTCCATAAGCCTTCAACAGAACATCCCAAAAGAGGACACTCAGGCCAGCTGGCAGGTCCCTTGATAAGTGTGTTTTGGTCTATACCCAGGTGATAACATGCATAAATTACCAGGGAGCAGACAGAGTGCTTCCCACAGCACTTGCCACCCCTGCAGGAACTGGTTCCTAGACTTTACCAACAGGCATCATCCTAGGTATCTTTCCCTCAGGTATTTCAGAAAACAAAAAACAAAAACTGGCTAATTGTAACCCTATAAGGCATTTAATGTCTAAATAAAGCCCTGTTTTAAATATATTACCAACACAATGTGGCACTGCTTAGTTCTCTTCTAAAGGGAATTAATTACTCTTAGCAGAATACTTTTATGAAGAAAGTCTTGCACACCATCCCTCCTTTTGTTTACTCTGAATGAGTCTGAATAGTCTACATGGTTAGAGAGATCAGAAAGTTTGAATTTCTTCATTTTCTCTTGTCTATCAAATGCTGATCCACTGGTGAAGAGGGGGACAGAGCAAGAGGTATTGAGTCTAGCTGGGTTGTTAATTTTATTTATAGAAGCCCCTTTTGGATTTGTGAGTAAAACAGTGTCAATAAGACACCAGTGTTTTGGATATTGCTGTGAAGTGCTTGTTCAGCATCAAGGTTTTTCCCACTTTGCCCCAGTGAGGAGGCAGGGGGAGGACAAGAAGTTGGGAGTGGACACAGCTGGGACAGCTGACCACTGAGCGATGGGATGTTTCATGCTTTATAATGTTACACTCAGACATAAAAGCTCAGGATAAGGAGGAGCATGCAGGGAAAATTGTGGTTATGAGAGTTGTCTTCCCAAGTAAGCATTACATGTACTGAGGCACAACTTTCCAGGAAGTGGCTCAACATCTATCTGCCAATGGGAGGCAGTGAACGAATGTCTTATTTTGGTTTATTTGCACACACAGCTTTTCTTCACTTATTAAACATCTTTAGCTTGAGCAGAGAGTCTTCTTGCTTTTACTCTTTTGATTCTCTCCCCCATCCTGCTGGAGGATGAGTTACTGACTGGGTGGGGACCGGGACCAACCCACCACAAAAGAGGGAAACAAAGCTGAGGCTCCAAGATGACATTTTTGTATTTCCTGATGCAAGGAGGCAAATCTAAAGACTGGAAAGGGCATATGACAGCTCATATTAAAACCAGACTATTTTCATGCATAGTATCAAAGGTAACTTCTATCACATTTTTCTAAGTCTGGATAGCAATTGAGGCAAGACTAGACTTCTCCCTATGAAACGGAACTTAGAAACTTTGCGCTTTTCCATTTTACAAGTCCTAGAAATATTTCTGTATTTCTGTATTTTGTAAAGGATATCCTGAATTATTGATGAAATACCCTTTTGGCAATGTTCTTAATGGCTTTTTTAATACTGTAAAAAAACCTCTCTGTGGTCAGATTTTTCTTCAGCAAATTAAAGAAAGAAGTAGGCTCACCTAATAAATATACATGAGACTTCTCTTCATGTCTATAAAATTGAATTGTGGTGTAATATCATGTTCTAAAACATTCAACTTTTCTCTCTATTGATCCAAAGAAAATACTTTACAAGTTGACTGTCATCCTGTGATTTCCTTAAGCTGATAACATACAAGTAATTCTGGTCATTTTAGTATTAGAAGAACAACTGCCATATCACCAGCTTGTGTAAATGTTTTTGTGAAATGGACATTTGTAATCTGCAGAACATATTTATTACACCCAAGTATGTAGGATTACAAGGCAAGGAGTAGCTGCAAAGTGGTACAGGACACAAGTGGTGCGTGTCTGTGTGGGCAAAGGCAGCCCCATATGGACATTTCATAGAATCATAGAATCATAGAATGGTTTGAGTCAGAAGGGACCTTAAAGATCATCTAGTTCCAGCCCCCCCACTGTGGGGAGGAGGGGATGCCACCCACTGGATCAGACTGCTCAGGGCCCCATCTAACCAGGCCTTGATCAGCTTCAGGGATAGGGAATCCACAACTTCTTTGGTCAACGTGTTCCACTGCCTCACGACCCTCAGAGTAAGGAACTTCTTCCTAACATCTAATCTAATCCTAACATCTAATACTTCTCTTAGGTCCCCCACTCCCTCTCTGGTGCTTGGAGCCTGGAGACGGCAGAGGGGGAACAGAACAGGGGAAAAGAAGGGACCAGACACTTAAAACAGAAACAATTTGAAACCTTAAAAAGGCAAATTTAAGATCTGGGATTATATTTTCTAGATGGGGCAACTGTATTTATATTGCAGGTCACTTCTTCACATGTATGGATAATAAACACCCATTTGTCAGCCTTTCAGAGTGTCCTAGCACAGCAGCAGGGGAAGGGAGATGCTATGTCTGTAATTTCACATTTATTTATTTTAAAGCAGTCTGATAAAAGCTCAGTGGAAAGTAAAAAATGTCATAAGGACATTCTTGACTTCACCAAAGGTTGTAGCCAGGAGCATTCAACAGCTTAAAACTTCCTTTCCTGCTGTCCCTGGATCAGCTGCTCCTACCCAGTGTCTTTGAGGAGCACACCACCCTGAAGCAGTAAATTTCACCAGCTGAATAGGGAAAAAAACGGAGAATTCCTTCCACACCAAAATTACAAATGAGCACAGTTGTGTCACAGAGACAAGACAGGAAGGAACAATACAAACATTCATTTTCATATATCTGTGCATCTAAATATATCATAGCTTTCCTACAAAAATCTCTCATGGGGAGTTTATTAATTACAGCAGCAAACAGAACAGTAAAAAATACTGGCTGTAGGCTGCCATCTGCCGGTTTATGTTGCAAAATGTCACTTGCCAGCAGATTTTGGCAGATTTTGCCTTACCATTGTAAACAGGGTGACAAATCCTCACCCATGGAAGGCTGGGGGCATCCAATTCCCACCAGTGGCAGCTAATGAAGTTTCTGGAAGCCAGCAGGTTTTCTGACCCTGACTTACTGCTCCCCAGAACTCTTTAAAAAACCACCGCTTTGCATAGATATTGTTTCTGTATTGATACTAATTTAAAATTAATATACTTTGATGCTGACTATCAGGTTATGAATCTTTCAGCCACACAAATACACATACACACACACAAATGCAATCCCCATGGAAGCCACACCCAAATTCTAATTTTTGTGGAACTTTGTCCTGTGTCCAACCTGCACATTGTTTCTTGCAGTAGGATTATAATTTTATTTTCATCAGATGGCATGCCCTGAAGGTTCTCCGTCTGTTTTCCTGAGCTCTTAACATCATTTAATGACTTATTACAGCTCAGAACACAAATACTTTATTTCGTTCAAGGGCAGCACGTAAATTAAATGAACCTGTGCTGATGAGGAGATTTTGGTTCTCTTATTTAGCTGTCATTTATGTTAACATGTGCAAGACTAGTGCTCATAAAAAGTTCTAGAAATAAAAGCCAGGCTTGTGTGAATCAATAGCGTTTTTGCCGCTGGCTTCAATGAGTTCAAGACTTCAACTAATACATCTTAGTCTTGGCGCACAAATTTTTAGGAATTTAGCCTGCAATGAGCTCCACATGTTCTCCACAGTGAGCTCAGACTACAGATAGTACCATTAGTTTTGCAATGGAAAGTAAGGGACATGAAACTCTCCCCATATTGATCATAATCTCAGAAAAAGTCTCTGTTACAAGCAATGTTAAACTTTCTTTGTTCCAAAATATACACAGCAGTGTAACTGACTACCTAATGAGCCAACAACACAGTTGAATTTTGCAATAATTGAGCATCACAATCATGACGCTGCAATCAAGAGGATATTGTTAAGATTAACAGACCTTGTACCAACTTACTTTCATGTTTCCTACAGCCCTTTGCAGAATGAATATAACTGTGAAAGGATCTTTGCTTTCTTGCTTGAGTGTTCTATGGAGCTCAGTGGAAAGTAGAGAAATCTGTGATATTATGTATGTATATATGTAAGCACATGGTGGCTTTTGCATGCACATATTTTGCAGTTTCTCAGAGGAAGAGAATAGGGTTTCAAGTGAAGTTTCTGGAATCTAAGAGCATTGTGGAATTTCCTGAGGCTTTCAGTGTATACCCAATAAGAGTCTTCCAAAGCGTATGCAATATCTGCTGGAGCCACCTTCTTAATTCTATTGTGTCTTCTTAAAAATACTGAATCGATAAGAATTTAACATGACACTTCTCAATTGCTTGAGCTGACAGGAACCTCCTGAGGTTCAGCAAAAAGGTAAATGCAGAGCCCAGCATGTGGGATAATCTCATGCAGCACAGCAGACTGGGGCTCAGCTGGCTAGAGAGTAGCTTTGCAGGAAAGGACTCAGGAATTCAGCTGAAGGGTGTGAACATGAGCCACCAATGCACCTTTGCAGCACACCAAAGTGTCATGACTATACTGGAGGAAGTCAATCCAGCAGGTTAAGAGAAGAGATTATATTCAGCACTTCTGAGGCCACATCTGAAATGCTGTGTCCAGTTTTGGGCTCCACAGTAGAAGACGGACACTGACATACAGGAACAAGGGCAACAGAGGCCGCTAGGCTGGATAACATGATGTAGAAAGAGAACATGTCAGGTCTGGGCCTGTTCAGCTTGGAGGAGGGAAGGCTGTTGGTGGGGGTATCTTACTGCTGTGAACAACACCAGATGAGAAGATGCAGATGAAGGTGAGTCAGATTTTTTAGTTATTGATCATTCCGGTTATTGATGGAGAGGCAGCAAGCAGAAATTGAAACACAGAAAAATGTGAATAGCTATAAAGAAAAAGGTTTTCACTATGAGGGTGGAAACACTGGAACAGGTTGTCTCTGAAGACTGTGGGAACTTCATCTGTAGAAATATTTAAAAGATAGCTAGATGTGGCTCTGAGCAAACCCTGATGCTGGCTTTGAGCAGGGGAGTTGTATATGACACCTCCAGAAGGTGCCTTCTGGCCTGCCAGATTCTCTTTTTTACCTTCTGAAGACTTTTCTCATTCATGCAGAAGTAACAATATGATACAGAAATTCTCTACTGGCTCTCAGGCACTTCAGCAACTGAGCAAGAAACAGCATATGACGCTGGAACAGAATATTTGCTTGGAGCTGTCCAATCCATCAGTTCTCTGTGCATGCAATGTAACAATTCCTACCAAAGAACCTTTATAAAATGTTTCTTCTCCTTTGTGCGTTGGAGAAACAGCTAGCTTTCTGTTATTTAAATGCAGTTCTCTGACATCATCTGTAAATAAGTTTACCAGCCTAACAGCACAACAACAATATGAGCTGCCACATTAGCAGTAGCAAGAACAGTTGGTTATTTTCCAGGTAGAGGAAAGCAGTTAAGGAACTCCCGTGTCACTCCAGTAGGGATGATTTGTTCTTAATCAGACACAAATCTCACCTTAAATAGATAAGCAGATAGGTTATTTCTAAGTAGAACATCCCCATTAACTACTCTGGAGACACATTTTATAAGAAACAGTAGATCTCACTGAATCTGGTCTGTGCTGCAATTAGGCTGGTATAAAGTGCCATCTCCTATTCCTGGCCCATGAACATGTGGGGAAGGGAATTTTTGGCAGCCTACTGAGTTATTTCCTTTCATTCTGAAGGAAAGGAGAGTTTGAGAGGCACTTTGAAGACTTTATCTTTAAAAAATAAGGTTGCAAATTATAATTTCCAGTATTGTCATCAGGTTAAACAAGAAGCCACCCTCAGACACACAACAGTATTAAACAAAAAAAATATACTAATGTAAAGGTTATTATAAAGCAATTCCTACATTCAAATATCTAGTGGTTTATTAATTATTTTTTTATCACAACTAATGAAAATGCTAAGTAAAATACCTCTCATATGTCATCATGATAAATCAAATCCCAATGTGATTTTGAATGGCCTAGGTATCTTCAGACTGTTAAGCTGAGCATCTCAACTGACAGTCAGTGGATTTATCTATTAACTCCTGGGATATACAACATCATTTGTATTTGCTACAGAAACTCCATTGGTGGCATTCTCCATAGGATAAAGTAGATTTTAGGATGAACTCTGTTGGAAAAAATCATAGATTACAGATATTGACTGAGATTGTTTTTCCTTTCACCTCCTAGAATGAAAGATTAGGGGGTACAATTTAGAATCAGTTTCCAGTTGAGAAGAACATATGAAATCATGTATCAATGCCTGTAATTGGCACGTGTAATGATATCTCCATGAATAATGTATGAGCAATGATGATTGCTAATCATATTTGGAGTCTCTCAAATGTAGCTCTGACTTCATTGGGTCTGAAATTGCAGGAAAGCAGTAAAGTCTATGGAGCATGAAGTACTGCAGTTTCTTGTTACATATACAGGATGGAAAGTGTATTACAAGTGCTTTCTGACAGTCTTTACCTATAAAAGAAATATTGATTCCTCTGTGCAGAAATACAGAACCTGGACCTTATAGTTGGAGCATTTCTTATTGAACTAATAGTATAGTAAAGATAAATACTTATTTCAGGCAGATGTTTATTTCATAATTTCTGAGTTCTGCCTTGATTGTTGGCTATGTTCTTAAGTAACTATTTCTAACAAATATTTGGTTCCTATATATACATAGAGAGGAAACAGGTGACACCAGAGCCATTATTTTTAATTTATTGTAAGACTTTCAAATTTTAGTAGCATTCAGTCCTATAAAAAGTCTCTGGTGTTCAACGTACTACTGATCTCTCAGATTATATAGTCATCAATTCTTTGCCCTGTAAGAACAACAACAAAAAATACTCACCATAAAAAAACAAACAAAAAACAAACAAACAAACAAGCAAACAAAAAAAGCATTAAGGTAAGGAACAAGATAATTGGTGTTTTTTCCAAGCTCTCCCACTGTCTCTTATGTGAACAAGGTATCTGGTAGCAAACACTACTTTGATCTCCTGAGGGAGAGAGTCTTCTCCATAAATCATCATGGCAGGAGTAAAAGAAAAGCAGCACATTCCTTTGATGATTTGCCATGCACAGCTGCTGGTCTGGATGTTTATAAAAGTAACACTCTTCGAACACATTGGGTTGCAGATCCCCAGGTTTTGGATTTGGAGCCCTTTTGAGCATCACTGTGTTCAGAGGCTGTTCTCATATCCACAGCATGTGGAAACTTGCCTGCTTTAAAGGATGGGAGGACGTTCAACTGGAATATTTTGAATGGCTGTATGCTCATCCACTACCTTATTTCTGTGATGTCCTTTGTCACAGGTGTAGATCTTTTTCTCAACCCAAGTTTACTTCTCTAGTGCTGTACAGCTCCTCCATACCCTGCAGTTCCCTTAGCTGGGAGAAAACAAGCTGTCAGCTCTGCTGTGGGAAGCCTGTTGCCAGGGCATAGGCACGTCTGCTTCTCTTCATCATAAGGAGCCAAGACATTTTATGTATGTTCACTGTACTAAGAGCAAGGTGAGACAGTTACTTCAAAAAGCAGAAAGCGAAAGAACGGTTCAGGAGGTACATGACAGGACATGGTGAATAAAGGCCACAGATATTGGATGCATCTGGTAAAAAACAGGAGTGATCTGATTCTAGGACACAAATAAAGACCTTGATATTAAACAAAGGGGGGGGGAAGGAAAAATGAAAAAAAAAAAAAGAAAGAGGGAAAATAAATAAACTGGAGATTCAGCATTACTACCATGATATTTTGTCATAAGCAAAGTGGCAAATAAGGGAACGGGCAGTTTCACAAGCGTACCTAATACCAAGATTTCTCATTGCTAGGTCTTTCTAGGAGAAGCACAAATGCTTAGGCACTTCAAAGGTAAAGTAACACAGAAGAACAAGACATGAATATTAATGTAAGGCAAATAGAAACATGATTTCAAAAAGGAAAGTCAGATCACTTAAAGGCAGTGAGAAAAAGAAGGGAAAAAAACCCCAACCCACCAAGCAGTCCTTTTAGGTAAATTAGCTTGCACAGCTGACTTTCTCCTTCTGTCCCTATAGTAAATACTTGGTCAAGCACTTAAATTCTACCAATTTGCTGACTACTTCTTACTGCTCTTTGGCCTCTTTCAACATTCACGCTTCTCACAGTTTATGCAAAACATAAAAAAACCATATGTCTAACTATCTATACATCCACACAGATACAGAGTCAACATCCTTGCCCTTTGGTCTGCTGTTTTTTACTCGTCTCCGAACTCTGTTGCTCTGATGTGCTAGTTACAGTTCAAGTCACCTTTCTTTTAACTGTAACGCGTGATGCTAACAACTTTTTCCCCCATTCCTCCATGCTTTCTCTCTCAGGGATAACCAATCATTGATGATCTCTCAGATAGAACAATCTCTGCAATTAGGATGCTTTACACATTCATCTATGCTCTTGAGAACGACACCAACTAAACATAGTATGGAAGACATTGGAAATTTTAGATTTATTTTTTTAGTTGCAATCTCTTTTCTATTTTGTTCCCCAAAATAGGAAGCATTTTCTCTAGAGGGGCAGCAAACCTCTTTGTTCATATGGCAACTATCACTTTGATACCAGCATTGAAAGCAAATTGCATTGGAGACAATGTATGGTTTGCCCTAGAAAGTTGACAGAGTGAATAAAGGAAATTGAAGATGTGGATTTCCCCACAGCATTTAAAGCAATGAAAGTGATGGACTTAATTCTCACCAAGAGAATAGAAGGTCAGACTGCTCTACAGAAATCTATTAAAGGCATCAGGAGAGGCTCTGAGATCAATAGATATTTAAACAGTAGCCACAGTACGAGATAAACGTTTTTGGAAGAGAAAAGAAGTATTAAGGAAGAATGTAGGTGCTAGTGGAAAGCTGACAATTGCTTAAACTAGAGCATTAAAAAAAAACCCCAACCCCCCATAAAACAGAGTCAATGCACTTGTTGCTCCTTGAAAATATTTGCTCAAATCAGTGAGAGTTTTGGCTGTGTGCACACTTTTTGCTGTTTTTCTATTAAGCATACAGCTGAAAACCATTTCCTTGACTTATTTACAGAACAGTAATTGGAAAAATAGGATTTTCTTTTCTAACTTACTCTCTAACAGTATCATTAGTCAAGCAAATAATGACATAAAGAACATACAGAAATGCAAGTTAGGCAGCAGTATTAACCTCTTCATTGCTTACAAAATAATTTTTCTTCATATATTCTGATTGATTAAAACTGGCTCTTTCTTGTAAGTAATATAATTGTATGGAAATAACATGGTTGTTTGTATGGAAATATTGTATGGAAATAACCTTTCAGCCCTGCTGTAATCATCATCTTATTTTTTCCATTAACGTACAGAAACTGTCTCAGGGACTGTGTCTGCAAATGCATCAGTGGGAGATTTTTGCCTTTTATAGCTGTCAGGAAACATACTGGGATACTCTATTTGCTGGATAAAAAAGATGATGCTTCAATGAGAAAGGCTTATGAAAGCTATCCCAGCAAAACAAGAAAGTGAAGCAGCATCTGGAATAAGCACAAAGCAAAAGCACCCGCCCAAGTGTGAACTGAAACCTACATAAAAGTGAATAAAAGAAATTCTGAGCCTTTGAAAGAGCTCCAGTCAGCTTGAAATAAACTGGACTGCTATTCTAGTAATAATACTCCTAAATAAATTGTTGCTGTTCCAACAAGCAAAGCAATCAGACTTTCTTTCTTTTCTCTGTTGAAACCATATATACTGATTCTCTTTTATCTGTCTATCATGATGCTCTCCTCTGAGCCACAATGATTCATTCTTTAGGATTGAATTCTCCCAATAAAATTTCAATTCATAAGCAGATCCTTTGGTGGCAGAACACATTGCCTGGGAGTTTTTCAGTCAAGATGAATATTTAGGACAACTGTATATAGAAACAATACTAACAGTTGGCCAAGGTCTGCAAGACCTTTTCTCCTCAGTAACAAAAGTCTTAGAGATAACATTTTAACTTGTTAATCTGTTCTTCCCTGTAGGGAAAACTTTATAGTTAAATACAGAAAAGAAATTTGGCTTACAACTCTGCTACAATAATAAGCATTGTTTTTACAAATAAACCGCAAAGATCAAGGAAAGATGCATGCTGTTTGGTGATGTGCTGCCAATATCTTAACAAAGATCTCTAATAAAAAAAAGAAGTGTCCTTCCTTTGCTCATGCTAATCTTGACATAGCAAGCAAGTTATAAAAATCTTTCATTTTAACCTCAAGAATTCTAGCTTAGACTTGCAGGAAAGATGTAAACTCAAAAGGGGAACAGTCATTTACGTGTGCTTTTGCTGGTGACTTTTATTTTATATTCTGAAAAAGAAATTGGTAGAAATTCAAAGAAATCCACCTGTGGCCAAGAACAGGAGTGGTAATCCATGGCATAGATAGGATAAACCAAGGGCAGGCACTTATCACAATTTCTGATGACAGGTGCACAGAGAATTCATGCTTAGCTCAAGTTCAGACCAGGAAGTCTAAAGCAGTCATATTTCTAGTTTTGAAGATTTTTGGTTTGCCAGTACTGTCCAGGAAAGTAGACATCTCACAACAGGGGCTTCCTGAGAATGTGAATAGCTATCATTTGACAAGAACTTAACTTGAATATAAAAGAAGCCAGAACTTACGCAGAATTCTAAGGCTCCCAAAGTTCAAAATTGCAGTTTTCAAGTCTCTATTTATCTGCTACCTAATCTTGGAAGTATCACTGTTTTCAAGTGAGAGTTTCTCAGCAATTAAGTTATGTCCAGCATCATTCAGGGGCTAGAAACTAGCTGTTCCCCTACTGGTATCTAGTAATCATTTCCAGTCAGTAAGTGTACCCTGAAAACAACTATCATAAGTCCACAGACGTGTAATGCAGAGGCAGTAATTTTCTTTTAAATTACTGCTGTTGCTACCTTCTCTCCTCAGACTCTATTTCAAATGTCTACAAAAAACTCACTAGTTAAGTCACATATCAAAAGAAAGGGAGACTGAGGTCTGTTTCCTACGTATTCTTGTGATTACCTTAATCACAATCAGAGGCTCTCCTAGCTGAGAGTGAGTACATAGAGGGAAAGACCTTGCAAGAATATGTAGTATTTGTTCCCGTCCTTTAATGTCAGTATTTGGTCCCATTCTTCAATCAGGCTGACTGAATACTTGGAGCTTTGTGCACAACTTATTTCAAGATTCATTGCTTCAGAAACAGAGCACAAAGATCAAGAGCACTACCCTGTATCTCTTGCCCCATGAGTTGTTTAATGAGTGACTTCAATATTGCTTTAAAAAGTACAAGGTGTCTATGTTTGAAGACACCTCAGGTGAATACGTGTTGGCTTCAGACTTATCTCTTGCTTTGTTTTCCTTACGTGTTGTTTTCAGAGTCACCTACAGGATGGTCTTTGATACCCATTCTGATGTACCAGACTCTCCCCATGTACTGCAGGGGGATCTGAAAGCGCTCCTAGTTGTTCCTGTTGAGAATTTGTCTGAAAACTCTGGGTCACTGCAGTTCAGTCTGACTCATTTCACAGGCAAAACATTCACTCCTCAGAAATAATGTGTATGTGTCTTGGTAATGTGATTAACTAGTAGCCTAGATATGAGCTGCAGGACTTTCTCCAGATCAGAAGCAAGGCCATCACTCTACCTTTGCCTTGGAGATGGTAGAAGAATTATAACAAGCCTTTTAAGAGTCCCCTTCAGCAGATCACTAGCATTGAACATCGCTACATTGCAGTTATATGAAGAATTATAACCACCAAAACCAAAATCAAAATGCTTCAAGACTACAATACATGTAATTTCTCTGTGCTCACCAAACATTTCCAAACTCATCAAACAGAAGAATCTAGACTTCCTTGTCACCACTGATAAGCAATCTTGAATCTTTTGTTCACAGCTGAGATACTGCTTAGTATATCATGAGACTCCTGAGGAGTTTTGCTTAAATGATTGAAGAAACACACATATTTGAGAAATGTTGGGTTGGAGTTGTGAACAGCATAATTCAGGCTTAGCTACTGTTTCAAGATTCATGTCTTATTGACTCAGCTCTATTTACTCTTTCAGACACAAGCTCAGCAGACCCAGTTATCCAGGAAGATCCGTTAGCTTAAAGAAATTCTAACAATTAGTTAACAGTTATTTTGTAAGTTTGGGGTAGATTTTTTGTATAGTTTCCTGAGAATGGAGAGGTAAAAAAAACCCCAGGGAATTTGTAATGGATCGTCTGTGGAAAACAAGGGTACTCTTTAAATTGCTTTACAGCTGCAGTCCCCATTTCATTTCAGCCTTTGTTGATTTTTTTCACAGAACAGCAAGAGGTTTATAGCTTACTGACAAAGACAGAAAGAGAAAGAAAGGAAACAGAAAGGTGTCAGTTGTATCCCTGGGGCTCTGATAATCATAAAAGGACTTCCCATTTAACTGGTTCTGTCTTGGATCATTGGATCAAATCCACTTTCATATGTTGAATTATTACAGTAGTAAGTTTTCATGTGGGAGACTCATTACTGCTCCAGTTCTCTGAGAGACAACTATTTCAGTCCCTTTTTGGAGGAATAAAATGGGTTAAAGCTCAGCAGGCCTTGGAAATGGCTCTCCTTCATGGGAGCAGGATGCTGGTATTGTGATAGGCAGAGAGACACCCAACTCCATGAAACTGAAACAAGCACCCAGCACCCAGAAGAGGTTCGCCACAGGAGGATATTGCTGATCAGGGGTATCCAGAAGACATGGGGTAGTGGGACCTGCAGGCAGTAAGACCAGCAGAGCTGTGTGACCCCATCTCACTGCCCAGGGATGCTGAATGCACAACTCAGGGGATGTATTGCCTTCCTGAGGCAGCAGGTCACAGCATCTCACAGCTCCAGCTGAGCTCACAGCTTCTGCATATTGCAGGAGCAGCATTTTCCACATAGCTTCTGCATGCGCTTTAAATAAAATCTTCTTCCCCTAGAAGTAGTGTGCACATCTTAGCAAAACAAGGCAAAACCTGAGGGCACAGTATACCTCTGTTCTCCCACTTCGAGGATTATTCTTACAGCTATCTACAAACAGGCAAACTGTAAGTGCAGATAAGAAAGTAATTTAACTACCTTAGCTCAGTGACTAGATTGCAAACAGAAGCCAGCCATCCTGACCTCCTGACTCTACTTTAAAGCTATTATCACAATTATAAACTGCTCAAACAGGCTTGAAAATACAAGTCATGTGGGTGACATCTTACTGCGGAAACAAAAGGTATCGAATGAGAGCAAAGACAAATTACTTCATTGTAATAGTAAAAAGAGTTGGAATAGATAATCAATCAAAAATAGGATTTGATGTCTGCAAAATAAGGGTCCTGATCCAACAAAAGCCACATGGCAGGATTTGCAGTAATCTGGATAGGCACTATAACTGTTCATAAAGATGGCTAGATGCACATTTGTCTGCGCAAAGATTGCCTCATGAACAGCCACAAAGGGCTGCATTCCCTGACAAGAAGTTTTACAGGTCTACTCATCATCATCATCATCATCATCATG